>JAQGAV010002177.1:0-16847 GCA_034691345.1 Phasmarhabditis papillosa
GGCCGCGGCCCAGTTTGGAAAAAACTTCGGCCGGCCGCGGCCGGCCGAGACCGGCCGGTGCGGAGGCCTGCACTTGTTTCATACCTCTGGATGGCTGGATAATCCCAAATAGTTGTTAGCACAGAAATTGATAACGGGCTTATCCGATCCTTCTACTTTTACTAGAACGCCCTGACGACCGACAATCACACGCTCACTTTTGAAGGTTCCGGCAGTCTGAAATTAAATGTTGCTATTTAGCGTAAAAAGGTAATGGTTACAGAAACAGTTTACAAAGCTTGTAAAAAACAGTGAAATATCGAAGTCAACTATTTATAATTCAGTAATAATTCCATAGCCAGTTTTCACATGTTGGCGAGCCAAATTGTCTATATCTTCTGTTTACACAAACAAACCTTTATTCCTTCCAATTCTGAATTCATATGAGAGACGAACTGGGATCTGGCCGACGAATAGGCACGAAGTGAGAATCTGCTTAACATTCTGGCAACTGTAACAAAACGTAGTTATTGTAAATAATACAGTATAAAGTGGTAAATATAATCATAAACTGCAATAAAACAAATAATTTAAATCAGAAATACCTACTATATAGTTTGCAGAACCTATGCTAGACTAAATATATTCAGCTGGATGGGAGATTTTTCTTAAACATAGTAACATGTTATTCAAGACGGGCAGGAAAGGTGAAACTTTTGAAATGTCTGTTTGTTGTTTTCGTTTCAAACTAGAACAAAAATTATTAAAATTTTTGAAAGTTGGGAAAAAGTTAGATACTTCGATTACTGACACTATTAAATTTGGCTATACAAAGGCGTTTGAAGCATTTGCTATGAGCCTTTGCTCACAACAGGCTACTTCAAAAAAAGAAAAATCACACCTTATTGTTTTTAATAAATGTGAATTTAAGATTAAAACCATTGAACGAAACTGAAAATGTTAATTTGCGGCCTTCTGACTATCATTTCGGTCGATATTTCTTAGCCATGTGCGCCGACTGTGTGGGTTCAAATCGTAACATTACAGTGCAAAAGGAAAGTTGCGGTGCGAGAGAGAAATTATAGACAAAATTGGGAAATGATAAAGATATTAGTAGAATTATAATTTAGGTTACCTTGAATCTTGGGTGGAGTGGGTAAACGGCACACAACGGTAGACATCACATCGGTATACCGTTTGATCCTTCTTTTTCCAAAACCGATTGGTCATATTAATTGTGGATGGTAGTAATACACCATTTAGTTCAACCACCAAACACAAACAATAATTGCAAAAAGTTTACAAATTTACCTTTATTCAATAGTCGTAGTTCTGGTCGTTCCGTTAGCAAAACTAGAATTTAGAATTTCTGTCTTTAGTTGTAACCGAATATTTTAGGAATGCACAAACTTTCTTCTTTTCATATGTTCCCAGTGCAAACGACCCAATCAACTTCAGATTGCTAATACGTTCAATATTTGTAAATGATGATATTGAATTGTTTCGTTATTCGGTATTTTTAGGTGCACGTTCTCGATTAGCACCAACTCCTTTTTGAAGGGCTTGTTAACTCAGTGACGTAAAAGCACGATTAACTGTCATCACTTTGATAGATCTGTAAAAACATGTAACAGTTGTAAGAAACATTATTTTCACATACAATTCAAACTAATGTGCCATTTTCACAGATTCGTATGTGTAACGTTTTGTGCACTAGTTTTATAAATGAAACATAAACCTCGATATTTAAGGTTGGGTGAGAATTCGACAACTCACTCCCAAGTTTCAAACATATTCACGCTGCTACCACATTGTATGATACTGTTTTCTATCCCTTTGCCTGTCGAGTTTAGGTATGTCGTGATATTCCAACATTCTTGGTTTTCCTTCTATTGTTAATTTCACATTCCAGTCAAAATTTATTCTAATATTTTCAACACATTTTGACTGGAATGTGAAATTAAAAGTATAAAAAAGAAGTATATTTCCTGTCATCGCACATATCACACAATAATAGTAGATTTCTTCTAGGTAGGGCATTGGCAATTCATTCCCGAATCTTCTGTGCAGATACAGCTACTCTCTAACATTTAATCTTTGAGTGCACGAAACATTGGATGAATAAGGGGCTGGTTTCCCAAGCTTTCTGCAGTTACGGGGAGCCGAACCCGCGGCAACCACGGCAGGATGTCATGCTGTGGTCATGTCGCCAAGCTTAGTGAGACATTTATTTAAGTTGAAGTTATCATATAAATATAACTAGACTGTTTATATGCTCACATATTTAGACGGGCGTAGGACCACGTTCATTAGATGTGCCGCTGGTCCCAATAATGGTGAGCATCCCTATATTCCGTAAATATTGATATATCCAGAGATGTAGATCTGTTAAATTGATTGATACTTTCTTACTCTCCCGAAGAAAGATAACATGTTTTGACAATCCCAACTGTTTCTTTTATGTTTTTAAATAGCCCAAGACATGCAAAAGTCATGAAATTGTTACAATTTGATCGCGACAGTTGCTAAAATATAAAAGCCTCGCAGCATTTTTTGCCCCCACAAATTAGTTCTGTGGGTAATCACATCAACGGACTGGCGCCATTACGTTCAGTTCATAGTTTTACTTCCTTTTTGACCGGTTTATTTTGTTTATATTCAAAGTTACATACCAAAGCAGATTTTATTAGAATCAACCTTTTACAGAAAAGCTTATCCATCTACATTCTACTTCACCTAGTAATAAAGTGATACAACAATGAAGATTCTATGTAAGTTCATTTTTATTATATTGGTAGCTTGTGAGGATATTAACTTAAACCAGAACTTGCAACCTTTGCTACGCGAATAAATCTGTAGGGGTGGGAATTTCAAAGGCCGACGTTTCGGATAGTCGGCCCTAGCCTGCCCACCTCAGAATCAAAGGTGATATATAGCGGGTAACCCGTGAACCGCAATAAAATGAAGATTTTTCATAGTTTGGGGTCTAAAATTAGCAGCAGGACTAGATGATTTGCTAGGTATTAACACACTTTAAGTTATGGCCTTCTTATGAACCCTGGATAATAGAATTAGATACTCTGCTTTTGTGTTAACCCCTCCAACAACTTTTTGCATGTATTTGTCTACCCTGAACGAAAAAATTCATTTGTTTTAAAATGATGACAATTGGTTCAGAAAACACTCAATACGTGATATTCCAAATACATTTTTCATATTGAAATTGCGTGACATTCTGCAGTTCATTGGAAGCCGTTCATTGCAGTAAGTGAAGTGTGAATATTAAATTTCTGAAATTATCAGCAGGGCCACGTGGTTTGCTAAAGAATAAATACACTTTTAAGTTTTGGCCTTCTTATGAACCCTGAATAATAAAAATAGATGCTCTGCATTTGAGGTAACCCCTCCAACAACTTTTCGCCTGTGGTTGTCCACCCTGAACGATTATGACAATTGATTCAGAAAACACTCCGTGCGTGATATTCCAAATACATTTCACATTGAAATTACGTGACATTCTGCAGTTCATTGGAAGCCGTTCCTCCTACATAAGTGAAGTGCGAATATTGAATTTCAGTACTCGCCAGAACCTACTTACTGCATAGTAAAACACTCTTTAAAAGTGTTTAAAACGCCATCTATTATTCAAATTTACATAAGGTAAGATAGTTTTTGTTGCGATTTTGAAAGCAATGACGCAAGTTTTCCATTTTTGCAGCTAGAAGGAATAGAGTTCAAAACAGCTCAATACTTTCCAAAAAGCAGAAAACATTTCCTAGCAACGAGGAAGTTGGTAGAGCGTTTGCGTTGATATCCGGGAACAATTGAAGCTTAATTGACAATAAGAAATTGAACTGATATGAAATTAAGAAAGTACTCTTGTTAGTCTCTAAACAAACTCTTTGCTTTCTTCGATCTCTTACTTTGTGTTTATCTCTGATATGCTTCGATCATGTATTTTCATTTAGTTCCTTGCTACGGTTAACCTTTTCTTAAACATATGAACAGTTTTTGCAAAGAATTTTCTTACATTGCATGAATAGAAACGCTTAGTGATGAAAAGTAATGAATAATGAAAAAAGTGCATTTCTGTTTTGTTTCGCTGAATTATAGCAGCATACTATTCTAACTTTTCAACAGTCCCCACTCAGATCAGCAGATCAGGAACTTTGAACAGATTTTTGTTCACTTAAGCATGTACAATTGTTCACGTGTAATTCACATTCAGTTTCTTTTTGATATCACTAAACTTCCCTGTTCTTTGTCATTCACAACCGGGTCTTCATTTTAATTCCCATTGTTTTCTTTACTGAAAACTGTTATCAACCAGTGTCTACGTGACTTTATTGAGATATTTGTGTCTAATTTGAATGTCTGTTTCTCGTTGTATACCGTACTCTCGTCCACCACCCCGATAGGAAACTTTACTTTCAGCGCACATAAAAGTTATTCATAGAGTCGAAATGTAAACAGAGCATCTTTATTGAGATGTCTTTTGCCGATTGGGTTTCCAGTTGACGTAGGTACCTGAAAAGAGCTATCAGTAAAGCAACAACTCCAGAAAATGGTTATTGACTGTTGAGATTTCGTTTGATAAAGGTTTGAAACGTATTTAAAGGTGCAGACAATTTTAATTGGTTATCATGTCTCCATTCTAAAATTGATATATAAAAACATAACTGTTACAAAGATATTACACAATAACCTTTGCAAAATATGCAGGCAGCGCAAACCTAACTAAACGGAGCCACACAAAAAGGTTCATATTTTGTTCAAGTAGACAGCTAATAAATTATATATTTTGATAAGGCGGTGTCGCAAATAGTTGCGGCGCTTGCGTCTTTTTCCAGTTTTTGTGCTCCCGATAAAAGGGCAAGACACATGGAAAGAAAAGTAGTGCAGGGAGTCTGAAAGATGAAATATGATAAATGAAGGTATTTGCAAAGTTTAAAAATAGCGGAAATAGCAAAGTTAAAAGTTAGGACTACATATGAATACAATATATGTAATAGTAGGCATTAAATTTCATAAAATAATATATTGTAATTCGTTTGCAGACGCTCGAATTTTCCAGAAGGCAGATATAATTTGGTACTGTAGACCTAGAAATTATGTGAAGATAAAAAAATTGATTTAATCGCTATAAAGAATCCCGAAAAAAGGATGTTATTAAAATTTTGCAATATAGGTATATTGTACTAATCTGCGATGAGAATACTCACAGAATAGGACGTATGAGGAGTAGTAATAGATCTAAACCATAAGGAGCGCACTTAATGGAATAGAGGACTAAAAACAAAGACAAACACATAAATTTCGTTGTTCTTATTCCTCTATTCCATTAAGTACGCTCTTTGTGGTTTAGATCTATAACTACACCTAATACGTCCTATCCTGTGAGTATGCTCCTCGCAGTTTAGTACATATATTTTTCAAAACCCCCGCCACCCTTTTCAGATCTCGATTCTATAGTTGAAAAACAGCCAAGTTGGCGCATATTGTTTACATGAGTCTAATCACTAAATATATGTTTATTATAGAACTGTACGTACGTGACGGAATGGAAAACTTTTTACGATTTTACGATCAAAATAATATCGCCATCTGTTATGTATTAGAACTTTGAACACATTTCTCTTTTGTAATCGGCCAATAAAAGTATCTGATAATTATAATTGAACTGAGCAGGATGATCGGTTTCGACAAACTTCACACCTGCCAAGGGCAAACCTGCATTCTCCCCGAATACGCTAAATAGTATTGGCTCACGACGTCGTTTTAGAAAATGTAACCCCTAAGAATATAAATTTCTAAATGTTCTTTCAAACCAATACCCTTTTGTAATTTCGTTATTAATAGAAAACGGGCTGTCTGCTGCTCTAACAGTCTGCGTCTCTCATGGTCCGCACTTTTGAAGATCACTTCGTTCAATTTCCGTTTTTTTATTTCGTCTAACGCTCGACGGCTTCCCAGAATCCCATTATATTTCTCAATCAATAGTTCATTGGGCTTCTTCTTTAAAGATGTGCTGATGTGGGGTTTTATGTTATTTTCTCTGAGCTCTCTTCTCTCTAACAGCTCTTTGAAAATCATTGGGGTGCTAAAAAGTGCGGATCGATAGCTGTTGGCTAGGCTATTTATTGCAGTTGCAGGCACTTTTAAAAATGAAGAGCCAACAACTATACTAGCTTGAGCCTAACAATGGCGGGGTATTGTAAAGACTGTGAAATACAGTACATGGAGAAAAAGGGAGAAAAAATAGTTACGTTGTTTGGGGACTATTTTAATTTAAACTTGATTAATATTAAAAAATAGGGAAACGTGTTGATGTTGTATAGTGAATGATGACAGCGTTTACTTTGGCTTTGTGAATCCAGTATAACTAATTTACCGCGTCAATTTTGGCTATTTGGCACTGTAGTCGCTAAATTGTGTGCAAATGACTGCAAATTATAATTATTATCGTGATGTCCTTTACTGTGTTCCTAATTTGAATAGTATATGTGCTTGCTGAGGTCACTACGTCACGCAACCTTCTAGGGTTCACCCAATCGTAATACAATCATATGGAGGAGGCGACAATATTGTCGGGTTCGGACCAGGTCAAGCAATTGATCTATGTATTTAGGCCTCGTACCGTCACGGTATCAAAGATCAGAATATTCTAATTTTAAGACCAAACGTAACGGAGAGGACATAAATAACTATCCCTAAAATACCGATCAATGAATACCTCAAAAAAGTTATACACTAAAGTCATACTAACGAAAGTTGGATGGAAAGCATCAATTCAATTAATGCCAACCGTAACAAGTTATTTTTGCTATGAAATAATATGTTTCACTTTTGTAGTCTGTTTCAGTTCACTGAATTATGGTTTCTTGAACATCTTATCGAGTCGTAATGTCACACCATTTATGGCAAGGAAGTCATTATTGCTGATAGCTTACATTAAATAGGACTAACATAGAGTACTGTAGTTTAAATAACAATACTAAAATTAAAACCTATGGAACAATTTGTCATGCTAATGAGAAATCGGTGTCTGCCTGTCATTCAAAATATCTATCGATCATAAATATGGGGTTAGGGAAACATAGTTATTTAAACCAAATACCTTTTCTCTTGCTAACACTAGAGCGTATTAAATGCTTTGCAAAACCCTCATGGGCAGCTTAAAAGCCAACTCTACTTATCGTTCTTTGAAGGCTAATTCGATCTCCAAAGCCTTCTTTGTACTTATATTCTATCCCACCAAAGTGCAAACAGACTTTGCGTCAGCCTGGTTATGCTTCGGGCAACTATTGAGTTACTCGAATGTTCTTTCGCGAGGCTACAAATACTGCCAGCTTCTGAAAAACTTTTGTTCAGAAATATATCTGCAAGTAGCAAGTAGTTTTGCAAGTAGGCACGCAGTATTAATACTTGGAATGTTCATCAGCTAATTTAAAATAATGGAAGCTCAAGCAATCACAATTTAAAGAAAGTCAAACAACATATTGTTTTATATCAGTTTATGTATATTCTTGATATATTTATATTGTTTTTCTTTAGAAAATTCGTACTAGTGCTGCTAGTTTTAGTGTTGTTTGTCGTTGGCATTTAGACAAGGGAAAACAAGTCAGTAGTAACAGAAACCCAATGAGATATAATATCACATTACATACTATACCAATTCTTTATAAGTTGTTAGAAGTTTGAGTTATACAAGTTTACATGTTTTTTCATGGAAAACCGGTAACGTTTGCTTATATAAAGCATAATTTGTTTTATATAGTATGACTTAGTATCAAACGGTATAAAAGCACACAAGCACCACTGTCTTTAGCTCAAAAGATCGTTTAGACCACTGAGTACAGTATTTTTGTTACTGAATACCCTGTTATTTTAATACTATTTTAGATCAACAAGCGATACAAAACATATTTACGCAACGGATATCGAAGTGCATATTTGTGGCAAACACAAAGTACAAAATTCTAGGGTACCAAAAATCTAGACGATCTTTTAGAGAACTCGAAAGTTAAAGATAGCAGCTATTTTTGTCTTTAATCGTCATTCTGAGTGTACCTTGTCCCTTGTAGTAGGTCTATAAAAAAGTGAGATATCGTCTTTAAAAGTCAATCGTGAATATGATTTGTTCATTATTACTTGGTTAACTAAGCTTCGCCTTTATTTTTATCAAAATAAGCATTTGAACTTTTCGTTTGAACTGTGATATACTACCACTAGGTTGCAACAACTTAATTCCCAGAATGATCGATATATTTCTATAGTTTCACTAATTTTTGCTACTGGGCGACATGTTCGAATGTATTTCCGTTATTAGATATATTCCCATAAATATAGCGCCATCAGCTGGAACGAGTGTTTTTTATCCGCCAGCGTACTTTGTCCCGTCGCTGATCGGACCGCATTGCTTGAAAACTGCAGGTGGCACCACACTGATTCGGGGCTGATGTGGCTCTTTTTTGAATCATTCGGATGATTTAATTCGTGTTGAATTAGGCACTGATTCAGTAATAGGTAAATATCAGCCGTCTTTTTGGTATTGATAGCGTTTCCGAACGCCCACTCACAAACACAAATAGCCACATTTTTGATACCCAACCATTAACTAAAATAAGCGTTCTCCATGAGCTGGGTTGAAATTTAGCAACAAAACTAGCCTTATCCACTTCCCAAATCACATTTTTTCACTACTTGATCAGCAGTTTACTCACGCTTTTTCTAAATTAGCTATTTCGTTCATAATATTAAAGAATCCATTCTAATGATAATAATACTAGACTATGGTAATTTATGCATTTAATTCGAAAATCAAAAGTTCAGTCTCTACTGGGTTTGCCCAGGTTCACATGCTCTTCACGTGTACCTCCGGCCTGGCGAGAAAGGGTATCCCCAGCGCTCGGTGGTCTCCAAACACAAAGGAGGCGTGTCTAGTTGTGGTAGGCGGGGAGAACCCCGTGGAAAAGAGCAACCAATGTCAACGACAATCAACATCTTTCGCTGATACGAAATCATTTGGATCAGATGTTTAGGATTCGATTCTATATAAGTAGCATGACCTGACAAGTCGTTCTATATGTACGGCTAGATACTGCCCGGTTGTGAATGTGTTCTTTCAATATATGTACGTTTTTGTTTTGTATCTAGCATTACTTGTTTGAGTAATAACGCGTTTGCAAACGTGTCCATAGTGTCGTAATGTTACCGTTGACTAGTTGGTTAATAGTTTACAGTATTTTTTAGCTCACCTCTGAGATTCGCTACTGTAACCGAAAAACCCAAAAATCTGATTTTTGAAATTGTTGGTACTTCTACTTCCTTAGTTAGTATATAGAAAGAATTTCCGATTTTATTGGTATTTATAGGTCATCGAAATAACTAGTTTTACAAACCAATTGTTTTCCGATAGTATTGCTTCATACTGATGATGGGAGACCTTTCTTTTAAAATGCCTATGGGATCAAAATTTGTCCTTATATATTTGTAGGTGTCCTTATGCGCATGTAGTCCACATGTGCGCACCACCTTTGCGTTGCGGCTACGCAGTCTCAATTAATGCTATGTCGGCATAGCATCGATTTTACAAATAGATTCATATTACGTACAAATTTACATACTTTTTACTTCATTTATTTCAATTTAAAAAGTTTGCATTCTACTTGCTCTATCATAGTTTTTAAAACATTCACTGCACAATCTAGGTTTTAACTGTAAATGTATTAAGGGTATCATTATATTTTGAACCGTTTTTTCACATCAAAACAATCTATATGGCATCAAAATATTTTCAAGACAAAAGCTGTTTGTTTTCGTTGAAAGTTCGTAAATAGTGCATTTCCAGTTTCAACGGCGTCCGTAAACACTTGCTATGTGGCTGTTTTTTTACTTTGATTCTGACGCAATACTGGCTTTTCGCCGCATTTTGCTCCCTAATCTTTTATATCTTTGAAGAACTCCCTGAATTGGACAACTTACTTTTCTGTTTTAGCTGTTCAATTACCGTAAAAAGCCTAAAACGGCGATAGTAAGAACCAGTTTCGTCTTTCAATTCGAACGCTTTAGTGTTTAGATAGACTAGATATCTTAACCAGATAACGGAAACCAAATGCTTAGACGCTGTAGTATTTACTTTCTTACTTTAACTTAGCAATATTTTCGAGTCTCAATAGCATTCAGTTTTATTCACTCAGAATACTTATATTCTTATTGTTATTTCGAATTACTTGTTTTCTTCTGCGATTGTTTTTAAGTTACTAATGTGTGAGAAATTAATGAGATATTTTGGAATAGTCTCATCCAAATAATACGGAAAGCTTAATTTTGAATATACTATCGTAATACAATTCTCGACAAAATGCTTGCCTTTTTTCACAAGTTTGGTTTTTTCCACGAAATTCCAGAATGTGAGTCAGTTTTGCTTAGTTTTCTGACATCAGGCCCAATTTACAGTCCACATTTCTTGGAAAGACCCCATAACACACTGACTTTTTTCCATTTCATTGCTTAGAATCAATAGCGCAACTTTTTTTATTATTCCATTTCTCACGTAGGCGATGCTGTCATATTCGGCGGATCGTAGTCCAATAAGATAGCTGTGGCGCCGTTTTTGCCTTTCCGTTGTACAAAGCGTCACAGCGTTTCGCTCAAGGCAAATTAGGGAAACCCGTTTGCGCCTAGTGAACTCTATTTTACTGTTCGAAAAATAAGTGCGAACAACATTTAGGAATGTGAAAAAACGAAAAAAAAAACTATTTTTCTTTGTTTTGAGGAAACTACTTAATGAAACTGAGTAGCTAGTGACTTTTGCAACGCTTACTCAACTTTTTTGAAAGATCACCAATCTTGATTATCGGAGCAAAAATATATTATTCAAAAAAAAAGTGATAGAAAGTCTTGATCTGACCCTAATTAAGACAACTGTGCCCACAGAACTTACTAAACATTATATGACGTTTTTTAACAGTACAATAATATAATATTAACAGCTGTTTGAAATGTATATCAAAAAACGTACCTGGAATTTTTTTTATTTTTTTTGTGTTTTGATCCGTCATTTGAACGAGCGGAACATTTTGTCAGCTGTTGTCCACTGTTAGGATTTCTGTTGAATAGCGAAAACAGGAACAATTGTTCAGTTCAAGCTCTAGCAAGATTTCCTTTAGAGAATACATCCTACACACCACATTACACTAGGCTAAGACTATATAATCATTGAAACATTTCGCTAGCTAGAATCAACGATATCCATTTCCTTTTTCGTTCGAAAAAAACTGTACAACAGTACCAAGCTTAGATCGTAACCCTTTTTAACCCAATCAGTGACTATCTTTATGTCTTGTAGTATTCTCCAAAGGCACATTTTGAAATAAAGATAAGACAATTTTGATAAGACATGTTAACGGCGTTGACCGCAACCAACCCCCTTTAGTTAGTATGACCAATAACCAACACACAACGCTAAAAAGGTTTAAGGTGTTTTTCAACTATTCAGTAACAATCATATTTGTGTTCAATAATGTTTAGACTGTGTAGAGCTTTCTCATATTATTTTCTGAAACATTTGCTCGGTTCGTATTCTCAAAGGCTCTGGGACTGAAAGTTTGATACAACTTTTCATTTTTATATATTTTCTGACTTAGTGATTGGTTTTATTACTGACTTTTACTAACAATAAGTAAGCCTTTTATCAATTTAATTCAGGAATACATTTAAATGTCTTAAACAGTGATCAGTTCTTTATAGCTCCTCTGTACTACTATTTGATTGTTTAGTTCAATAAACTTTAAAATATAGTTTTTGCAGCCCTGCCCCAGTCTTTCCGTCTTCTGCCGACACTTATACTACTCCAGTCGAAGATGATCCGCGTTGCCGCCCCACATACGACACAGACGAATAAACTCAGTCTAGATGTGCCGGTTAGAATAGACGAGTCGTCAGAAGAAAGAACCAGAAGGGTATGGAGAAGCGCCGATTGTGTCTGTTTTGATGTCGACTCAACAGTCTGCCAGGTAAATATTACTAGACATCGGACAATTGGCTAGTATCAAACTTATTAAATTATATTTATCTTTCTATCTAATCAGGCCGTATTGTTTTTTTCATTTTCAACCGATAGTATTTGGTAGTAAATTGTTCTTTCAAGCAAGCTATGTTAACTTATTAACTTCGGTCGAGTAGCGACTGATACTTCGAATAATGTGAAATCTATGAGATTTTGTAAATTTCTAACCATTCCCCTTTTGTAATATTATCAAATCAAGTTATTTCAGGATGAAGCCATAGACGAGTTCGCTAAATACCTTGACTGTGGAGAGGCCGTAGCCAATGTTACACGTACTGCCATGAACGGAAATGCACGATTCAGGTATAGATTATACTTCTTATCAATAGGGTCAATTAACCGGGTTGGAATAGCTTCCACAATAACTAAAATACGTTTTTCAACTCTTATATTATGCAATTAGTGTTTAAAAATGAGTGACCACAAATATTTCATTTACTAATGTGCCTTATGGTAAAGTTACAGAGACGCCCTGGCCGCTCGGTTAGAAGTAATGAATCCCACCTACGACCAACTAGAGAAATACGCAAATGAAGCACCAATTAAGGTTCGTTTCTCTTTTATAAACCTTTTCATTTGATCATTTATGAATTAAAATATAATTCCCCCTCCGTTCTAAACAAATATATTTGAAAATTTTCAAAATAAAACGTTCGTTTCAGTTGACTCCCGGAATCAAGGAACTCATCCGAGCTCTGCATTCCCGTGGAACATCAGTTTTTCTCGTTTCTGGAGGTTTCCGTAGGATAATTCTGCCAGTTGCCGATCTCTTAGGTAGGTCATAATTTTCAATAGTACAGTGTCAGTATAACGAGTCAAATCAGTGGACTCAGAACCAGCAATCGTAGTAAAAGTTCTAGAGCATGTTCTAGAGAATATTCAGTTGGAAATTTCGATACAAATACAAAAAATACAACTAATTTACATGAATGCTATATTAAAATATTTAATAATTACTTTAAATACTTTTTTGCAGGTATCGATAGATCAAAAATTTTCGCCAATGAGCTACTTTTCAATAAGAACAAGGAATATGCTGGATTTGACGAAACCGAGCCCACCAGCGATTCAGGATCAAAAGATGTAAGCTTAACCCCAACATTAATATGTTGACTCGCTTATCAAAAATTTTTGTTAAATTATTTATAATTTTCAGGTAGGAAAACCTGCAGTTATCAGCCTTCTTCGTAAAAGACACAACTTCAAGCAGGTTGTAATGGTCGGTGACGGTGCTACTGATTTAGAAGCATGTCCGCCAGCCGATGCTTTTGTAGGATTCGGTGGAAATCAGGTATGCGAAATTTGAAAAAGAAAGTAGAAAACAAAAGTAACATTTCATTCAAAAGATAACAAATTTTTAGTCCATTCAAAAGATAAGCTCGTTTGATATTAAACAAACGTTCTACCAAACTTGCAATAATTGCCTATTTCCAGATCCGAGAAGCTGTTAGAGCCCGCGCCGGCTGGTTTGTAACCGATTTTGGAGATCTTAGGAAAGAACTGGAATTGAATAACCTCACAAACTACTAAACATCCACTTGGCATATCTAATGTGCAAACAAGTATAGAGTGCTGCAAGGCAGCGTATTTATTAACTCAAATTCTCCAAGTGTCTTATTGATTTATTGTGTCTGTATTAAGTGATTGATATTCAAT
This sequence comes from Phasmarhabditis papillosa, assembly GCA_034691345.1. Classification (NCBI taxonomy): domain Eukaryota; kingdom Metazoa; phylum Nematoda; class Chromadorea; order Rhabditida; family Rhabditidae; genus Pellioditis; species Pellioditis papillosa. The sequence continues at coordinate 13,706 of JAQGAV010002177.1, forward strand.
TATTGTGTACCCGCGAGCCACGTAACGCTCACTACTTGAACACTGCCCGTTCTAATAGTAAAGATGAATAAAGTGTCAGTGTTTCATTTTACTTTATAATATGTCAGAAATAACATAATATGAAATAAAACATAGAAATTTGAACTATGCAACTACATTACATAATGCCAAGAAGTTGAAAGCTGAAAAAAAAATTTGACAATTCTTGAAGTAATATAATACTTGCAATGAAAGCCAGCAATACTATTCCTCTGACGGTATTTATTAATAGACAATTCTGTATTGCTGTGCTTCTATTCAATGATGTGTTTTCTTCTAGTTTTCTAACTATTTGAATTGAATAATATAGGACCGACGTGTCCATTAAAACTAACTAATGAACATTCTTAATTTCAAAGTATCAATCTACTAATGTATGTCTAGATATCGAGTTTTGTTCTTGCTTTACACTTGAATCCTTTGTCGCCCAATATGAGCAGGATTAACTAACCCCTGATTATATCCAATGACTAGATTGAGTTTTTTTAAGAAAATTGGTGTATACGATTGATCATTAAATTGGAAGTCCAGTAAAAAAGTTCCAGTTCAATTACATCCGTCCGTTTTACACCGAATATTGGTAGATTCAACGTAAGACGAATGCATTGCATTTAATCAAATGTACTTAAATTTAATCTAGTTGCCGAATAAATTGTCTTAAATCAACCAACAATACTTTGAAAATATCAATCAAGTGAATTTAATGCTCATTATTTATTTAAAATGGATCAATATACTACTTTAAGCTTTGATGCATAGTTTTGTTGCAGCTTCACACTTGAATCCTTTGCCGCAGTCAGAGCATGATGGTCCGGATGCGTATGCTTGTTGAGTTCCGACGTTACCACTAAAATAACCGCGTTTATTTAATAACTGGATTAAGTTGTTTCATAAGTCTGATGGTACATTAAGAATATTAAAGGAGGTTCTAGAAAAGTTTCTCTAGTGTATTCCATCAAGAACTTTCGATATAAGAACTAACCTCTCTCTATACTGGCAAACCACTAGTACCTTATTCCATTGGCGACCTTTGTAATTAACCACACAAGTTCTGTAGCCACATCCAATTTGGTTAGAGTTCCACCAAGCCATCTAAGAAACTCGTTTGAAATCATAAATTTAGTTATTAAAAGTATACCTGTGTTGCGTGTCCAACTTGATTATTGGATCGTAGATTGTTAGTTCCATACTGAACGAATTCGTTAGCCCAAGACTTGCTGGCAGTGATCCCGGTCCCGTTAACTTTTATCTAAATGTAACTAACCATAAGCTATTGAATGCTCTCATAAGGTATTTTCAAAATGTAGCGTAGAAAGAAATCATTTTAAAGAAACATTTTCCTTTCGAGATAATGTTATAGCTTTAAGTCTTTTTTGAAAATGTTTGTAACATAAGGGTAAAAGCACACTTTCAGTTGAGGCACCCTGCCTGCACTCGATCGGTGTTCAAGCCAATCATTCGAAACTTGGTTACCGAAATTTCCGTACCACCCAGTACCCAAACTAACCGCTCCGGTTGACATATAGGTATAAAGGTTCTCGCCACCAGTGTCAGAGTGAATCAAGTCACAATCCGTTCTCGTGAGGGCCCAAGCTTGAGCGGAATTCTGTAGGTTACAATTCCAATTCTAAAATGAAGTTTATACTTCTTTCAAAGTACAATACTTACCATTCTCTGCATATTCTTAGCTGGTGGTGCCATTCCATTGACGGCCTTGTAGGCTCCTTTGGCAAGCGTAGACCGGAAGTCATTGTGATACTGTATTAAAGAACGGTTTTCCAACAAAAACCCTATTTATATTAAGTATTCAGAAGGTTTTCTTTAAGATATTTCATAGATCTTCATTTAATATTAGTTTTAAAACCTAATATATTTACATCTGCAGCGATAAACCACATCGCACATGTAGGTAACCTAATATTCGTACTTACATTTACAATATACTGGGCATTTGCGTCGTCATAGCTGCCCTGTACATTGCAAGAGGCAGAAGCTAAATGTAAGCTATTTTACAAAGAGAATTATGGATGTGATTCAAATTTCAAAGGAACTATGAGTGTGAACATTTTGCCACTGTTATTCTCGTTTTGAAAATCGGAGTATTTCTATAATCTTTCAGACACAATTTTACAATGATTTTACTCATGGTTTTGAATTCAAACCTACATGCTAAAACAACAATGGTCGAGAATGTTGCAAGTTGCAGTAACATCCTTAAAAGTCCTGAAAGAAAAACTGTTTTCCTGCTATAAAATGACTAAAAATGGAATTTATTAAAACTGGCCTGTTGAATTCCAATTTCAACTTTGTATTTATACAAGGTAATTGTTCAGTGATTTCCATATTCAACTTATTTGAATAGCTTTGTTTATGATTATCAGACCATTGAACAGTTTCAACTTCCACAGGCCTAATGTAGATCGATGAAATCGATTGAAACCAGAGCTCATTTTTAGATTGTTCTCTTCAAAAACTCTATCTTTTTGACAGTTGTAAATGAACTAACTACTATGTTCTATATTTAGTTCAGCTTTTACTATAAGCTCTCAAATGTAGAACTACATTCAAATGAAATTTACTTTTTCGATATCCTTGTAACCACATTTCGCGGAAGAGTTTCTGTTTTGGCGCATTATTCTCACGCTTTTACGTTTAAAGTTAAAGCATGTTTATTCGTTTTTAAGTAACCCGAGATCACAGATATTTGGTGCGAATAATTGAGACGAGGGAAACTTAGGAAGTGGGACATCTTAGCTCACCACCCAGGGACTGGAAGCGGCGAATCAGAACAAATTTGCAGGAATTCTTTCTCCGGGGAAATTATTTCCTCCGGGGAAAAAATAAAGTTATTTCTTTCCTGTAATCGCACATATCACACAATAAATCGATTTCTTCGAGGCAGGGCTTTGGCAATTCATTCCGGAATCTTCTGAACAGAGACGGCTTCTTTCATACATTCAATCTTCGGGCACGAAACATGGGATCACTACGCTAATGGTTTCCCAAGCCTTCAGCAGCTACGGGGAGTAGCGTAGAAAGAAATCATTTTAAAGAAACATTTTCCTTTCGAGATAATGTTATAGCTTTAAGTCTTTTTTGAAAA
>JAQGAV010002178.1:0-16845 GCA_034691345.1 Phasmarhabditis papillosa
ATCTCTAGTATATAATTATCTGAGATGTCATATTGAAATGAATAAAAGTAATATATTGCGCTTCATGACGAGATTTTTGAATGAAGTGAGCTTTTTCAAAGTTTGCTCCGGATGATAGTAAACGGGGTATAAGGGTGATTATTTCAAATCATGACTGATTTCCCGTTTAAAAGTTATCTCATCTATTCTCTAATATCAAGGGCTTCAGGACATTGTTACGCCGGCATTGTGAGCCTCCGTATTACAATTTTTGCATAATTACTGTGATTGTAATAATAGATAGTCTTGGTGCGTTTCATTGGAAAGTTTGTTACTTTACTAGTTTGAATCTAAAAATAAGCACCATAAACGTTTTGATAAAATTGCTCCTATTTCATAAATGTGTCAACCTTGCTGTTTTCGCCGTACCTTGCAACCTTTTGCATCGTCAAAAGTCTTGCTGACTGTAGTAAGACTTTTGAACGTTTTTTGAACGTTTTATAAATAAAATTGTTTTAGGTTTGTATTTTAGCTTATCCAGCAAAGAATTCCAAAGAACCAACCAGGGCGGCGGATTCTTTGGGCCGGGTTCTTTCAGAAGATGATCAGATAAAACTATTTTGCAAAAGTATCAAAGAAAAAAATTTAACCAGCAGCACCTAAAATTTGAATAAACGGGGTAGGCCCGCAACTTTAACCAAAGCAGCCGGCCATTTCCTAGCTTCCGAATAATTCGATCGAATTTGCAAAGCTAGTAACTTATAATCTAAGATATGCTATCTCTTACATCTCTATAATACCCTAAGTGCTACCGGGAACTCAGAAGCTATACTTTCTTATACAATTGTAAGACTGAAGATCTAACTCTATACAAAATAGAGTCAAAAAAGTCACTAACATTTTGCTGTGATTTGCAATGTATTGATTTCGGTGATGTTTTGAGGATGGCTTCCAGTAACTCTAACTTGACTTGTCCCTATTTTTTTTTCCAGTTCGCCAAATTTGTCAGGAATACTATGATGGGAATCAGTGATGTGCGTGGCATTTTTGAAAAGGGCGGGATTCGGGATTGTAAAAAAAATTTCCCGGGATTCGGGAGGGATTCGGGAGGGATTAGACACTATACTAGTTGCTAAAATATATTCTGTTATCTATAACATTTTTATGATTATTTCAATTGGGAAGTTGACAATAACTCTGTTGCTACATTTCGCATTAATCAGTTTTTCCGAATTACTAATAGACAAAGCAAAAAAAATCTAAACGTTGAGTAGTTCATCAGAATTGAATTGCTAAAGCGCACCTAAAACATTCAAAAAATGAAAGCAGAGTGGGCCAAACTAACCCATATCAAATAGATAACGTAGAAGATGGGCGTAAAATTCGCAGAATCAAAAAATCAATTGAATCACGCACTTATACAGTTCGTTCCATGAGTCTCTCTCACTGGGTTACGGTAGTTTTCTCCATTTTCTCAAACCTCTATTCCTCTCTCGCTTTATTGTTCATAAATGCATTGGTATCCTAGTAACAAAGAAAAATTCTGTTTAAATCTGACGAGATTCATTCATTCAAGTTACTCACACAGCTAGAAGTCTAACCGAACTACTAATCCAATACAGAGTAGCTATGAACAAGTAGGTTAAATGGGGATGGTATTAACGTTATAGTCTATAACAAACAAAAGGCCGTAGAACGCGGTGTTATACATAGGCTTCCGCAATTGCGTATTTGTCTTTTTCTGGACATAATACAATATAAAACTAATACAACAATATTTTTCTGACATCAAATAACAAATTGCGCTTCAAACCATATAATGGCTTTCCAATTTTGCCATAGAACGAGCGATTTTGCAAACCTTACACAACACCGCTCACTGCAGTCTTCTTTTTGTTATGGACTATAGCAGATTGGCTATGTAAACTAAGCGCCCAACTGAGCTGAGATGGCTGCAGTAAGTGTGGATTTCGCAAAATAAATCTCAGGTAACACGGGAACGGTTCCAACTTAAGGTGGCATTTCCAAAATCGGGCGATGTAGGTCGAGAGGGGACATTTCTTTTTCCATCCCCTATCGACCTACATCGACCGATTTTTGAAATGCCACCTTAAGTTGGAACCGTTCCGGTGTAAGATGGGCCAAGATCGGTTGTTTTTAAGCTAGGGATGGGTTTAGCTGGACTGGGTTGGATTGAGATTAGCTAGGATGGGCTAGGCTGAGTAAACTTGAACAGGGTTGTACTTAGTTATTAAAAAGCTTGGATGAGAGCTGACACTTTTGCTAAAAAGCTCTTTCTCATTGTTAATATGTCAATCTATAGTATATTGTTTTCTGGGCTGTCATTCAAAAATAAAAGTTATTTAACAATATATCACTACATCCAGGCCTATAAAAGGCATCATTTATCATGCTCCGAAGTTCATAAGCTTTATTTTTCATTATTTTTTTTCATAAATTCATAAGCTCCGTTCGGAATCAAATGTATTTCATTATTTCTAGCATTAGCTTGAATTGAAGAAAACTAATAAATAAATGTGATAATACAACACTTTCTTATAAAGAACGCTAGAGATGGCGGCCCTACAGCCAAAGCTGGTTTGTCATCGGGGTGCCCCCTTGGGATGGTACCTGCCGTCTTGTCTCTAGGTGATCATAGTGACAGCTATAGGTCGCGCTTTGCAGAACATGACATTTCGCAACATTTCTAATTAATCTCTGTATCTCGAAATTTCTCTTTTTGCCACAATAATTTTAAAAATAAGTTAAATAAAATAGCTCTAGTCTCCAACTTTACCCTAATCTAGGGCTAAGAATTAAACATCTATAGTCTGTAACAAGAAGGCAGCAAGGTGCGGTGTTAAATCAGGGCTTTCGCAATTACGTATTTGGCTTTTATGAAATCAAACCATCGCAAAAAGAGGCCATGATATTTTTCTATTAACAAGCAATAAATTGCGCTTCTAATCATACCAAGAACACCTACTTTCCACGAAAATTGAACAATTTCTGAAAGCCTTTAGAACACCGAACCCTGCAGCCTTTTTCTTGTTACAGACTATAACTAGGGAACGTTCTCAACTCAGGGTGGCGTTTCAAAAATTGATCAATGTATTTCAATTTCAAACCGTTCAGGGGTCGTCCCCTAACATGTACCTTTCGACCTACATTGATCGATGATTGAAACGCCACCCTGGGTTGAGAAAGTTCTCTAGTAAGAATTAAAGATCGAAGTTGAACAATGGTCCAGATTATTTTCAAAGCCATAAAGTTCAAAAAAGGCGAAGCCATTGGGCCAAAAATTTTTATAAACGGGAAAGCCAGTGAGTTTAGCCAAATTAGCCGACACATTTCCTAACTTAGTCTATGAGCCTATCTAATAGCCAGATAAGATAAGTAAGTATAAATAAAATATACAATATGCTACAATTCTATAAAGCGAACCCTGAATGTTACAGCGCTAACTTTGAAGCTATACTTTCCGCTGCTATTTGTCTAAAAAGGGTCATAGGCAGTGAATTAAGATCTAATTATATATATAAAAAACAGTAACAAAAACTTTCTTTCATTTGTCTGATACTTCACTTTTCCTATTCGGAAAAAGAAAAATGAATAAGAATACGCAACCCAAAAATTAGACATGTTACCGCGGCCATGTGAAGAACTAGCTTTTTGGTTTTTGTGACCCAGAATTCAAGACTGAGATACGTTTCTGCAAACAAAAACACGGAATGCGAACATATGAAGGATGTTCCAGAAGAATTACGATAGAAAAATGATTTTGCCCCTCAGAGGGACGCTCTATAACTTACAAGGAAGGGTCGCGAACTTCATTAACGAGATTAGAATCTTAACGCTCTTGAACACCTCATTACATTCAATTAACTACCAATTAAATTGATGACCGTGAACAAAACAACTTGGCTGACAATAATTTTCGTTAAATACAAAGTTGATGATGTTGTTATATAATTAGTATCCTGCATCCTGTAAAATAGTCCGACTGAGGTTACTTTGGAGTACGGACAGCGGAATTCCGGCAGCGTAAGCAAAAGTTTATAAAAGAACCTAGCACCCAGGGAGTGGATCAGAACAAATTTGCAAGAATTCTTTCTTCGGGAAGATTCCAACCTTCAACCTCTAGCTTATGAGGCGAAACTTCTAACCACTTAGGCTAGTTTCTGAACACACAATCGGAATAAACATGATCCAACGCACTAATCAGGCAATATTTTCCCACAACGCGCATCTAATGTATGTTAGTAGTCAGAATTAATACTTGGAAACGTAAAAGATACAATTTGAAAAACCCAGTAAATATTTGCATCAACATTGAATCAGGCAGTGCTATCGTTTGGTGAGTCCATCTTTCGTGGATTACGGTACTTTTCTCCATTTTCTCAAACCTCTATTCCTCTCTCGCTTTATTGTTCATAAGTGCATTCGTATCCTAGTAACAAAGAAAAATTCCGTTTAAATCTGACGAGATTCATTCATTCAAGTTACTCACACAGCTACAAGACTAACCTAACTAATCTAATACAGTTCAGCTATGAACAAGTAGGTTACATGGGAATGGTAATTACGATAGCAGCTCGGTTATGTAAATTAAGCGCCTAAGATGAACGGGATAACGCTAAAGCTGAAGTAACCGTGTAATGCTATCAAGGTTTACTCGGGTGAAATGGGAATAACAGTGGTTTTCCAAGTAAAAATTCTCTTTTTTAAACTAGAGAGAATGCGCAGCCAAAAAGAAACAAAATTCACGAAACAATATTCGAAACTAGCGAAATTCCAAATACATGAAGATCTGTTTTGGTTATTGTATTAATAGAAAAAGAAAGAACGTTACAGTATTAAGACCATTACATAGTCGGGAGAGCTTCTAAAGCTAACTAACAAGCGGGAACCCACACACAATGATGAGCGCGCGCCTCATAACGTTATATCCTATACGAGTGTTACCGTATAATTTCGCCTGCTCGGTATATCCTATACGAGTATTACCGTATAAGTCCATTTTTGTTTTTGGGATGCAAAAGTACAAGCTGGTCTTGTTTTATCTTCTAATTATTTCGCGCATTTCCTTTACTCTATTAGGCCGACTAAGGATTCTATTGAATAGCCTAGCTTTGGCTAAACGGTTTGCACAGGTGCCGAATCGCACGTCTCTAATTGTGATAATGCGGCTACATTTTCTGATTCAAAGGACTATTAGGTATAAAAGAAAAGATAGTCAGTGAATGAAGATCTAACTCTCTAACTATATGAATTACAAAAAAGATTAATTAACCTCTATGGATACACTTTAATGCTACACTATGTTGTTCAGCGCGGACAACTGAATTAAAGAATACGCAATAAAAATTCGAAATGTAACTCCCGGGCATGTAGTACGGAATGGTCTTTTTGGTTTTCTGGTTTTCCGCGGCCCTATATTCAAGAATGAATCGCTGTTTCTGATAACAGGAACACTAGAATGAAAAGCAAATTGAAAATAAAACAAAAAAAGGAATTTTCACAAAAAAGGTCACTAGAAGTGCGCAGATTCACTTTTAAAAAGTGCGGAACGCGATTGCGGAATTCCGCACATTGCTACACGGGTTCCGTAAGGAATACGCTACGGAAATGAAGTTTCTATAAGAAATGACGCTAAATGAACAGCCAGAGAATGCATGGTCTATTCAATCTCAGCATTATGTTTTTTCTTCTGGTTATTTTTCGAATTAGTGTTTTATCGAGTCGAAAATAATTGTGGGTTCTATGAATTTCCGCCACAGTAACGCGCTTACTCAGTTGTGAGGAGAAGGGCATCGGCGTTGGTGGTCCGAAGACGAGCAACATAGCTATCCTTTAGTCTCCAAGGTTTCATGTTATCACACAGTTGTTTTATTTTTCCTAAAAAGAAGTTATTCGTTACTTGTACCATATAGATGTTAAGTAAACTCTGATTTGTTACGGTTCAATGTTCTCCCCGCTCAATATACCGGCGCTCAATGTTCGTACAACCGATAGAGTTAGAATTTTGCACCATCTACGGAGTTGCTTCTGTAGTCGTATTCAAAACGAATAATGGAGTTTAGAAAATAATTTACAAGCCAAAACCGCTTGTACGCAATTTGTTTTGTTTATAAATAAATTTCTACACTCCATTGTTCGTTTTGAATCCGACTATAACAACTTTTTATATATTAGCACTACATTTTTGAGAGCGTTACAATGTACTAAAGACGAATTTTTAGACACTAGTGTGATTCAACACGTAAACATTTGAATAGATCCATAGAACTTTCAAATTTCATTCTCCCAAAGTGCGGAAAGCGGAATTCCGCATATCGCTGCCTGGTATGCGGAAGGATTATTACAGTACAAAAATGATGTTGAAGTTTGCTTTTGCCCCTTGCAATTTATGATTCTCCGAGTTAATGGCTTCATGCACTTACGGTCAAAAATGCATTAGTAACTAGGTAACAAGTAAAACTACGCAATTTCCAAAAAAGAATTCATTTGCCTTAAAATAAGCTGACAATATCTATTGTCTGTTCCTAATATTTCTCCAGTAATACAACCTTTGCACACTTATAATGCGTCTTAAAAAGTAGGTTTTACTAGTAAAGAGTATATCAGTAATTTCTATAAATTGTGTTCTTGGCAAACCTCACTATGGTCGGCGGCCAATGCTTATGCAAGGGTATACGGTACGGAGTGCAAATTTAACTGGAGCGCGGCCGAGCAATGGCGCGCGAAAACGCAAACAAGTCAATGATGCAATGTACAACACCACATCTAACTTAATTATTTTGAAACATTTCTTTTATATTAGTGAGTATAATTGTTTGGCGCTTTTACTTGAGCATTCAGACCTTTAACTTGCATATAGTTAGTCTGGCGACTATATCTGCCTAGCTATTGTCTAGCTAACAAATGACGTACAGATTTCTGCAAACAAATAATAACAATCACAGATTTTCGGCTACCTGTTATAGGGGATATGCGACAGTTCCCCCCAAGATAAAAATACAAGGGCTCAGAATTCGAGAAAATCGGGCAAAATTCAATCGATTGTTGATCTACCAACTACTATTATGATCATATGTGCCTAAGCCTAATATCTGGGTTTCAAATGTAAAATATAGTCTTAATAATGGACGTGATAATAGGAATGTGTCAATATTGCTAAAATTTCACTGTTTACTTTATTTTTCCAAACGCCTTAAATAACTAAATGTTCAACTAGCGTCTCTAGGTTGGGGGGAAGTTGGGGGGAACTGTGGCAAGGCCGTTATAGGTACTATAGCAGGTAGCTTGAAAGGTAGCTATACTAGAGTTGGGTGTTTGGGCCTGTATTGCTTCGTGCTCAAACTGGCCTGGGTCAAAACGGGCTTTCCAAACGGGCTTTCGGGTAAAAACTTGTCGAGAACAGAAGCTATAATTAACTAACTAACTTTTTAACGAACTATATCTTTATATGTATTGCTATCTATTGCATCTAATTAACTAATAATGTATAATTTTAGTTGGGCCTGCAACAGTTTACAGAGTGCAAATCTAGCTAACCATAAGAAAACAACATGATAACTGAATTATATTCTATGTTGAAAGTTTTTTTCTATCTAGTTATATATGATCTTCGCTCGATGTTATCAATAGAGCGCGGGGTACAAAACAGAGCGCGAAAGTGCTATATATAGCGTAATCTATCTAATACCAACTATATGTAGTAATTAATTGTGAAAAAAGCAATAACACTATGAAGTATGAATACTAAATCAGTTTAAGGGTAGCTAACAGTAATGAATACTCATAGTCGATTATATATTACGTACCAAAATTAACTGTAGATATGTTTAATAATTCAGTTTAATAGCTCATAATGAATTTAAATATATTATTTTCTCAAATTCTTGTTTTGAAATACAAGTATATTAGAAATCAGTCTGGCCCGAATTCAAGTTAAAATTGTGCGCCGGCCATCGGTTTTCATAATTTTTTGTGTATTTTCTTTCAATAACATTAAATATTAGTTACGACGTTCTCAAAAAGTTTACTATAGTCTATAACAAACAAACGACCGCAGAGCGCAAAAAACATATAATAGTTTTCCAATTTCACCACAAAACGAGCCATTTTCCAAACCTTACAGAACACCGCCCACTGCGGTCTACTTTTTGTTATGGACTATATCTGGGCAATCGGGCCTTATTTCATGAGATAAAGAGCTACTGAATCGACCTGGTTGTCGTGGAAAAGTAAAATGAAATTACACATAATAATAAACAAAATATTGGATAACGCTTGAATATTATTATTTAGGATCTTTTTGATCTTGTTGCTGGCCGATGGCATATCAGCTCTTTTGGAGATAAAATCTCCAGCAATTTGTGTAAGGTAAATATTATTATCTTATAGTTAGTTGTACAATGAAAACATATCAAAACCACTTGAATTTAAAGGCATCAAATTTTCTTAATATAATAAACGGTAAAAGGCGTTATTATGTTTGAAAACAGATGAATACTAGTGTAACAATAACATTTAAATTGTGTAACTTTTAAATAAGGTTAGGCTAAAGTTAGGCTTTGTTACGCCCACAAATTCGGCAAAATAGAAATAACTGAAGGTGCTCGTCCTGAACACATCCAAATATAGTCAGATTCAAAAGTAATGAAACCGTGTATTCTGCTTATTTCATCAATTTTAACATTGCACCTGCTGGCATTCTACGCGCGCGATATCAGCAGATTTCAAACTTGCTATCCCTCTGCCGTACTAAGACAAAATATTATACCATTTCTGCTTATTAACACGACCGTATTACTTTTTAATCCGACTATATATAAACATCTCTCATTCTGGGTTTAACTATAACTTTTCAGGCAACATTGCCCTTCCCTCTATGGGAAAATTGGAATACAATTAAATAAGGCCTGTTCAGAGATGAATATGTAAGTTACCAAAAGAAAATTAACAATAAAACACAAATATATAAAAATATATAAGAATGAAACGAGAGCAAGTCATTACCTGAAATGGATTTCAGTCAGTTTTCGCATCTGTCCTTCACTTTTACGAGTTTCAAATAAAAGAACAGTTTTATTGTATTTGAAAATGAACATCTGTCCCAATTGGGAAAAGTATTAATAAACCAGAATAGGGGTTATGAAAAATAAAGTTTTAATCTTTAATCTTAATTTAATCTTAAAAAAAATTTTAATCTTAATTATATATAAGGGATAATTAAGATTAAAATTATAAAACTTTTTGTTCCTACACCAATACAATATAATAGACAAATATATTACGTTCAGTTAACAGGCTTTATCCGCTTTCTTACTATAAAGAGTCAAAAGTTAGCAAACATAGTCAAACAAAGTTATTGAGCGAATAAAAGGTGTTCTCCCCTAGTTTACTTAGAAGGACCAATTAGACTCCCAGTGCCAACAGTGGTTCAGATTTGTGGTTAAGTGGTGGTAGAATGCTCGACTTATCGTTAGAAGTCTGGCTATCCTCCATTCCCTCGCCTAACCCCATATAAGATAACTCAATACAAGAATAATAGAACTAGATATAAGATTTATGGAGATGTAAATATAAAATAAACGTCGGGACCCAGCTAATTGGGTGTATTTGAACAGTGTAAACTCTGGCTGGAAATCTCAATATATATTGCCCGACATATCGTTAAGATATTTCCAGCACAAAAGTTACGACTAAAGCCTTTTTATTATAGATATACGACCTCTCATACTGAAATCTCATCGACCTCTTCCGACAGTATTTCATCAAATAATGAGTAAGTAAATTCATCAATATATAATGTATATGACTACAAAACTAGTATAATTGAAAGTTTTCTTTTAATCCCATTATACATTTTCACTCCAAAAAAATGATTAACTTTAGTTTTTCTTCTTCAACATCAGTTGCCAGTACTGTCCCTGAGGAATTAGTAGTTGAATCTAGGTTCGTTGTCTGATATTTGCTAACAATAGCAAGAAATTATCGGCATCAATCCGTGTAAAAAAAGAAATACGAACCAGTGACGGCACCTCTATTACACTGGCAGTGGAGAAGCTCGCATGGGGTAGCCTCACAACAATTAGCCTAATAACCGAAGCTAGCAGATGCCACGAAATTAGGAGAAATCAAAATAATCGTTAAACCTGCACAATGGTACACCATACTATTCAAAAGAGATCACTTTACTATCTACGTATTTTCCTTAGTCAAAACAAAGTATCGTAAATACAAAAAGTTTATAACGAGGTTAGGAAAAACATGTAAAATAATAAAGAAGGCGGTGGTGGTCGCGATTAGTTTGTACATCAGTGGAGCGCGGTACAATGGTCTTTCTTTGCCGAGCCAAATGGCTCGTACAGTACTGTTTACTTGCTGATAAGTAATATCACCTAAGTGATACAGTTTGTAATATTGTAGAATATATTTTAGCTCATCTGGATCTACTACTTCAGCCTATCCAGAAACGTCCACCTCCTCATCGATCTTTTCCGAACCCCCGAATACCATCACAAATAATGAGTAAGTAAAATCAGCAATTTCCAAAGACTTCTAGATTTTCCTCAATGTATAAACAACTAATTTACTTTAAAAGGTAATAAAAAATTTGAATGAAACACATTGAATAGTTTAGATTTAGCTTTTAAGTGAATTATTATTCGATTTGGCCAATTAAAATCTTATGAATTTTAATCTAGTCCTTTGCTAACGCTAGGCATTCAGCGTTGTATCATAATAGTTTTCGCTTTTAAATAAATGTAAATAGAAAAACTGTTAATAGTCCATCCTTTACAAGTACAACTATTGGAATAGAATACTGTAATCTCTCATGATACTACCCTGAAAACCTAAACATCTTTCGAAAAGAGATCTATCAGTATTTCAAACTTCATTAAATAATAGTAATAATATCTTTCTAGTGAATAGCAAAATGGAATTGATATATTTTTGTATTTTATATTTTTTCAGACCGACACCTACTACTACTGAATCCCGCTTGTCGACTGGTTCAACAACTCTGGAATCCCGGTTAGAAAATGAATATTAATGATTAAGGCTAAGAATATAAATTAGCCGTTGTTTGATTCTCTGGACTTGAAAAAACCATGATTTTTAGCAGGTTGTGAAGAAATTACAAGGGAATAATCAGAATATTGATTGTAATTATTGCTTTTAGCGTCACAAATACAGAATCTTCTTCTGGTATTTCTGATGCAACTACCAAAGAGTACTCCACTCCTTCTACTACTGAATCTGCTACAATCAAATCCAAGTAAGAAATTGTGAAATTTGGTTCCTTTTGAAATAAATAAATGTCGAAAATATATAGAAAACTGATTAAATATCATTTAATTTAAATTTATAGGACCTTATCTACCAAAGAACCAACTCATGTTATAACAACAGTTGAGAATTCCAGCACGGAAAGAGACAGGTATTTGTAAATATAAATACAAAGTTATAACAATTGTTACAGAAGTAATCAGACCCTGCAGACGACAAATAAACAAGTTGAATCAAGTACTGTTAAGGAAACGACATCAGATGAACGAATGACCACGTAAGCAGGGTGTTGCAGGGTTGGATATTTGCCGAGCCGGGGCCGAAAATTTAAGAAACGAGCCGGCCTCGGCCACCTGAACAGTTTAATCTGTTTCAATTTGTTCATTAATCCGCTTAGCCCGGACTTGTCTGGCCCCAACTGGGCCGAGCGGTTAAATTCCGTGACCCGGATATATTTTACTAATCGCAGGACGAAGTTCTGAGGCAAATCATGTACACTTTTAAATCTTTTTCGTGAATATGGAATTCAGATATTGTTAAAATTTATGATTTACTATCATAATTTGGTACAATTGCATATCCTAAAGAATAGACATCACCACAGATAGTCTGTAACAAGAAAAAGGCTGCAAGGTGCGGTGTTAAACAAGGGCTTTCGTAATTATGTATTTGGGTTTTATGAAATCAAACCATCGCAAAAAGATTTGTAACAAGCAAAAAATTGCGCGTCTAATCATACCAGGAACATCTACTTTCAATGAAAACACCGTTCATTGCAGCCTTTTTCTTGTTACAGACTATACTATGGTTGGGGGGATAATCCGGCTCAGCCAGTGAGCTTTCAATTTAATTTTCAATTTTTAGCCCAATCCGGCTTCTTTTCAAATTTGCGGCCCTGGCTTGAAGGGGCCCGATAAATTCATAACCCTGGAATATTGAATATGCTAAATAGACAACAATTATTTCAGAAGTAGAAAAGTTTCTACTGTAAATATTGTTGTTACTAAGAGGAGCTCTATGAAACACACCGACTCCATAACTGAGAACCCACCTACAAATAAAGTGTTTGTTTATTTAGAATAGATAATTGTTAAAGTTTTCTTATAGGATCTCGACGCTAATAACGACTCAACCAATTCAGGCTAGATCTACCCAGGCAACCATGTCTTCCACTGATCGTTCAATACATTCAACCGATGTATCCGAGAAAAATGAGGAAACAAGCAAAACGTAAGACTAACATTACAAATAATTGTTTATTATAATATTTGTTGGACTGAAAGTTTACCTTTGTCGTCTGTTGAAGTACAAACCGTTTTGAATGCAACTGAATCAAATGAAATACAAACCACAGCTGGAGTGGATTAGTTAGTTTATTCATATAAATAAAGAGGAAAATAAATATTTTAGTTCTACTTTTGTTACGAATGATAACTTGTTGACAACCGAACCAATATCAACGATTACTACTAATTCATTAGAGCCGAAACTGACCGATACTGAAAGGTAATCAATAACTCATTTTATATTAATTTAATTAATTTAGAACTCGCGTTGAATTCGTTACTGAACCGACATTATCAGGAATTCTTCCTTACACTGATGGTAGTAGTTCATACAGGTATGTTTATTCACCCAAATGAAACTATATTCGATTACAAAAAAAATATCCGCGACGAGGGAATGGAACTATTTATTATCTACGCGATTTCTAAGACTATATTTATTTGATTTAGCAGAGACCCAAGTACGGCGTCGGCAACCAGAAATACTATGACAGAACAATCTATGAGGTAATGCATTCAAATTAGGATTAATAATTTAATAGTAGTAAACTATCATAACAGTATTCTTTATACATATAATGCTTATTGCTACTCCCAAAGGTCTCTTATATATTAAAACCAGTTGAAATTGTTGACGCATGTACTAAGGGGGTTTTGCTATCTCGACCTTCCCGGCCTGAAATTTTGAAACCCAGGCCGGGCCGGCCGAATAACCAACTCTGGTATGTAAAAAAAAATTGGCACTTCATGATCAAATCTTACAATATATTCTTTTTTTTTTTCAGAACGACAGTTGAGAATACTTCTGAAGATGAAATGTGGACTAATAAGGAAAGCAAAAAAGAGGAAACCGACATGTAAGTTAATAACTTGGTTCATTTGCTTTATTATACAAAATATCTGTTTGTGTGCATTGGTGTTTGAAATCTGAGGCAAACGTTTTGGCGGCCCGTGCCAGGGCGGGCCCGTGCTATGATCAAAATCAGATCCAACCGAAGCGGGCCATTGTTTTGGGTGTTACTAGGGTCTAGGCCCGAGACCTTTGTGGGTTCGATTAGCGAGTCGCGACCAACACTAACTGTGCCATCTGAGATGCAAGTTTAACTCCATGTTGCACCCATAAGAGGGCTGTCTTTATTATAAACTGTCTACTTATTTAGAAGTTACCTTCTAGTATCTTCTTAGAAGAGTTAATAATAATTTTTCTACAAAGTTTATTAATACATTTGCAACAAATGTTCATTTTAAGTTGTTTTACATATTTCTAAAAGTAAATTTCCAGGATGCAACCTTCGACAAAACAAGTGACCGTCATTGAAGAAACTGCACCAACTGAATCCGACTCCGTCTCATCTAGGTTTGTATTCTAAGCATTGTTTGTCAGTAAATATATATTATTTCCAGTTATTCTACTGCAAAAATAACTGCTTCTGGTATTCTCACTGCCGATACTACATCTACGGACAAGAATACTGTTAAGTAAGTCTAAATCCTTAACAAAAGTTGGCATAAAATAAACACCACATGATCCGGGCTTATAAAAATTAAACATAAATGTATCATTGATGTTTTCCGTAAAAGAACTTTTATTTTTGTAAAGACACCCAGTATAGACGGGTGTCTCAGCTCGGCAGCGGCTTTGTCAAGGCTCCCAACCATACGAGTTGGTCCTCAAATATTTCGATTTTCTCAAAAACGAAAAACTAGTGTGTACATACAGTCCAGTAGCACTACTGCTAACTAATTAAACTAGACTTTCTTTTGATAGATAAACGTAGTATACAACATTTGCTATTGTGGTGAGCCCCTTTCGGTTCCGTTCGGTTCGCTACCTACTCGTTCACTAAGGCCCCCCCCTTGTTTAAGTATAAGACAGTTTGACCACGCCGGACCCAATGACCAATCTATCACATGTTAAAAACTACAAATCCCCAATACCAAGAGTCAGTAAGAGAGTATCTACATATTTGAAAACAACCATAGCCGAGTGGAAGATACTTGAATCTGAACATACAGCTAAACCTAATATCATAATAAAGAAGGCTTCATTCAAATCATATACTATTCTATTAATTCGAACTTAGGCTCTCTTCGTCAACACAAGTAGTCAGTACCGTCCCGGAACAGTTAATTGAATCCAGGTTTGTGTTGAGATATTTTCCTATGTAGTGTCCAAAATTCGGAGGAAATGTGGAAATGATTATCCGCAGCAAACCTTATAAATTCAATTGAAAGATTGAACATTTATTAAAGATTTAGTCTCATATTGTATTATGTTCTTGCTGATATAGATCAATAATTTCACCTAGGTGGTTCAGTTTATGAGTATTAAATAGTAAATATAGTAAATTTTAGTTCAAGAAGCTCCACAACTGCAGCCTCACCAGCTAAAACGACTATGACGGAAGCTGAGCCAGGAAGTTCAACTGAGGAAAAGACATCAAGGTATAACTAACAATAAGAATAGGAATAGATAGGAAATGAGGAAATACTTCTACTGTTTATCTCTGAGGAGTCAAATTAAGGGTTGGGATTTAGGTCGGGACGGGATTCATAAATCTCATTTTCTCATTTTCTGGTCGGTACAGGTAACCAAGAATCGAGATACTCGTCATTTCGAGGGACGAGTACCTGTTTTGTGGAATCCTATTTGGTTTCGGGAATGACGAAGCTCGAATGCAGCAATAATTTAGAAATCCCAACAACAGAGAATATGTGAGATATTTTGTTTACCTTATAAAATAAAGAAGTAACAAACTGTTACAAATACTATATAACAATAAGGAATAAGACTTATGACTAATTATCATTTCAGGCCCTCGACCTCTAGCCTGACTTCCAATAGAAAAGTCACCGCGGAAATCCCAACAACAGAGATTAGGTGAGATATTTTGTTTATCTTATAAAATGAGTTATCTCATCTCTGTGGATCATTATATGATATTATAATATAATTAAGACCAACAAGATCCCCCACTGAATCCTCCCCAGCTGAATCGACCTCGACGTCTATCTACTTAGGAAGTTCATCTAAAGAAAAGAAAGAAAGGTAAAACAAACAATAAGTTTAGCACATACTGGAAAATTAGAGTACATTTTTACGGTTTACCTATTACGGAAATTCAAAATTGTTGTATCCCCCGTGTCGGACGGTTCCCGGTAACAATTTAGAGATATTCTTTTTTTATACCGTTATTAGTTTTAAAATGTGACTGGACGTGGGTTACAAGATATAGTTGAATTCTATTATATGAATCTATACTAAAATACTACCTACAAATAGAGTTGGATTATCTCACTGGGGAACTTAGGGTTTAGTTGGAAAATATAAGATAATGAAAATATATATCTTTAATTCTCAATGCTTGTGAAATTAGAATATTAGATGTTGCAACAACTTTGCGTATTCTAGCACCACTACCGCTGAAACTAAGAAGAAGACGCCAGCACCTCCTGTTCAAAATCCCGGTAAGTGTGTTATAAGATAAACGATCGGCCGTAATTCAACTTTAGTAGCAAAAAGTTATCTTATAAATTACTTGCTTACATGTAGACTATTTCTTTAGGGTTGTTCTTAAAATCAAAATATAAAGTTATTGGAAAGTACAATCAATTTCTGATCAGACTTGCGGACTATAGTTAAACCCCGTGAACCTCACTCCTACACAAATCCAGTTGTATTTGTGAATATTTTTGAATAGTTGAATAACTATATAGATGTATTTGTGTTTGTTCACAAATAAGATTAGTTGCGAGAACATCTGGTAGACAGTTCTCGTTTATAATTCATAAATGGTTAAACTTTTTCAGCTGAGATTCAAAGACCATTGTTGGAACTTAAAGTGCCAATATTGTACATAACTATTAGTACATGATCTTAGTACTGCACAATAGTCTACTTTGCTACTATTATTCATTGCTAAACTCTATTCTATTGTTTCAGAAGAGAAGAAGGCGTGGAGAGAGGGCCAAGAAAAGGCCGAAAAAATCAGAAACAACTCAAGGTTGAAGGAAATTAAGGAGCAAAGTGAGTTCTAAACGTAGGGTAGCAGAAAAATAAAATCAAGTACAAGAACGCTAATATAGGCAGCTAGTAGTTTTTGACGGGATATACCGGTTTCTAACTAAATTTTTATTTCTAAGATTTCTAAGTGTAATAAAAGGTTTGGGGTATAACCTTCACCCTCAAAAAGTAATAGAACTATATAGTCAGATTCAAGAGTAATAAGGGTGTGTTACTTATGTTTTAATAATTTTGTGAACGAGAAAATTTAGTTTT
>JAQGAV010002179.1:0-16843 GCA_034691345.1 Phasmarhabditis papillosa
TACAACTTCCCTGGGGGACACCAGATTTTGAACAAGCCTCAGATGAAAAACTTCTATTTACCTTTACTTTTTGCACACGATCAGTTAAAAAACTTTCGAAAAATCTGAATATTTTATCATGTATTCCGTAGGAACTAAGTACTAAAAGTAGTTACTTCAATAAAATTTGCAGTTCGTACCGTACACCATTGCATAAGCAATGGCCGAAGACTATATATAGCAGAATTCCAGAGTATTCGAGAGTATATCGGCGTTTAACAATGAATGTAAATCAAGAGATTGAAAAGTTGTGCTATCCCAAATCGGGAAATTATTGCACGAAAATTAAAATTTAGCAGTAGATTAGCCCAAGAAGCCCTTTATTCATTGTAATTTCAGGACTGTGAAGCAATCTGTGGCAAAATCATTGATCATAAGCTGCTCTCATCCGATGACATCCAGAAAAGGTAAGTATTTGAGCTAACTTAGGTTTTTTACAATACAGATATTCTGCGGGTACAAACTGGATACTCTATCAAAACTAGTACCATTCAGTTTCTATGTTAACATATATGGTCCAATTCAAAAAAAGTATTGTTCAACAATTTAAGAGCCCATTTCTCAACACTTTTCTCTTTAAAATTGCTAAATACACAATTTTCTCAAAAAAATATGAACAAGAAACGGCTTTTTACGTTTTGAAAACAATATACGTTATTAGCGAACCGTTAATAGAATTATATTTAGTTCACACAGGTTTCATACATTCTATAAATTTAGGTATGAGTCCTCCGTTCGTGCTTGGGAGAGCTACTGTGCTCCAGAACCCTACGATTTCCTCGCCTCACCCAGCCCCTCTCCAGAATATAACCCCAAATCTGCTTATGACATTGCATCAGCCGTTCAACGACAGAGGAATTTTAACTATCAGGTACAATTTCAATGAAAACTTTATTCTTGGGGATTCTACCAAGAAACGAATAATGGGCTTTGAATACAAAAAATAAAAGCTTGTTCGTAACTCGTTTCTACAAAGTTTCAACAAAGAGTTTCAACACTGTGTTTTGTATAGCTGGTAGTTAACAATAGTACCATAGAGAGATGTACAGCTCGGCTCGTTTGGCTGCAGGTTCCGAGCTTAGTTTGACTCAAATCAGAGCTGGGAATTTTACGGGCCGGCCCGGGCCCGGGCGGACTTTTTGGGAAATCGTCCCGGGTCGGGGCCGAAACTTTGAGAAACACTTCACAGCCCTGGCTAAAACGGTGAGCCGAGCCGTGTTCACGGTGCACACTTTTTGATTAATTACCCATTCACTGTTGACCACCACCATATTTAAAATATTGTCGGCTTTCAATATAAACCGTAGCGGTGTCGATCCACCGTTTTCTATTATGAAAACCAAACCTCGAGAATAATGAAATTTAAACTCTAAAATAGGTTACTTATAGGTTTCCTTACCGCACTATACTTCGGCTAAGTTCCTCTCCGATGCAGTTAAGCGATATATCCAATTTCTACTATTAAAACAAACCTATTCGGACCAATTCTTAACGCCTTGTTATGATTTTGATATCATTTGGCACACACATCAGGTACATTAATAGATCTTGCTTTATCTATCTTGAAACAGTTGGCTAACCTTTCGAACGCTTTAAAAAAGTTCAAACATGGGATAATTTTCATTTATCACTCGTTTCACAATAATAGTAGCTTTCTTCGAGCCAGGGTTTCGGTAATTCACTTCGGAATCTTCTGAGCAGAGACGGCTCCTTTCTAACATACAGTCTTCGGGTGCACGAAACCTAATAATAATAATAAAATGTATTCAGTAATCGCAATATCACATTAGATTTTGTATGCGCTGAGTGATCATAGTCTTGTATTCAACTGGTTCATTTCTCGCTATAGTATCCCACGTTACACCAATTCTAAATATGGGATAAGTAAACTCAAAAACAGCCTCATTTCAATTACTGACTAAAATCATTTAGCATATCTGTAACATTCCTTTATACAGGTTCATCCCTTAAATTACCAAAGAGACTGCACGGCCATATTCGGATCACTGCTGAAACACGATGATACAGTGAATGATAGAGCAAAAGTAAGTTGGATGTATTAAACAACTAAACTCTAAGGATTATAACCTAATCGGAACAAACACATTGCCATTTAAAGTGAAAACAATTATAGTGTTTTTGTAAACTTAACCTCAATTTTCAGGGCAGTAAACTTCTAAAAGGCGAAGCTCTGACAAAGAAGTTATGGGCCCAACATTTTGAGGAAGCTTTTTGGAGGCGAGGGTGCATGTTCAGGTAAGGTTTCGAAAGAAAAGTAACAAAATTCTAACATCATCATTTTGTAGCAAACTGTACCGTATAGTTAGCAGAGATGCCAGTTATAGGCACCCTTTTTAGAAAATTTATGGCCTCTATCTCATTTTACATATAATCATTCAAATTGAAGCACAGTTGTTTTTGAAACAAACTATAGTCCATCTCAAGACCTATGTTTCCAGCGCGGTATCACAAGCGGGGCACTATGTTATAAATAATGAATGTGCTTTTAGAGATGCTTTTAGGTTTTAAGCGCAGTCTTCTTGAAATTCGGTGTTAGATTGACATTAATGCACTCTTCAAAAAAGGTAGTCTACGGACTCATGTAGTCTCGTGTAGTTTAAAGGTCTATTCATTATAAGGCGAGCGCACAATTATATCGGTTGCTTGTACATTTTCTTTCGATTTCCGCGCTCCTTCTGAATTCTACAGTACCACTCTGCAAACGTATATTGATACAGACTATATACACATATCACGACCTTAATCTATCCAGCATTTCTCCTGAAACTCTTTAAACTTTTTGAATGGAGAACAAATGTTCAAAAAAAGGGGCCCATTAACACTATTTACTGCTCCCGTTGGGGGTGTAATGTGGAATGATCAAGCACAGAGACTAAAACCCAGCCGACTCTAACAAATCAATCAATAATGATCCCAAACTGACAATTAACAGCGAGAAGCACATCCATCAAATATAATGGAACGCTTTACTTAACATCAAATGAGTCTATCAATATTAGTATAAGCTACCATTAGATGCTGGGGATGATCGTTCCATACTTTAGATGAAGAGTTATAGTCAATTACAAACAAAAGACCTCAGAGCGCGGTGGTATACCTAGGCTCCGCAATTGCGTATATTGTTTTTTTTTCTGAATATGCTACAAAATAAAACTAGTACAATAATATTTTTCTGACATCAAACAAAAAATTGCGCATCGAACCATATCGAACCATAGTCCCATAAGTGCTTCCCAACCGCAATGGAATTCAAACTTGCTTCTCAATGCAGTCTTCTTTTTGTTAAGGACTATACAATAAACTGGGGATGATCTAGGGAATAGTTTTGAAGAAACCCGGCCCGAAGTTTAGATTCAGGCCGAGTCGATTTGATATTAGGGTGGGGCAACGGAACGGAAAGCGGGACGGTTTACCCGAAAACGGCATCTGAAAACTCTGAAAACTTGTCCGTATGCCCACCCTAGTTGATATAAAACTTTTTTGCGACCTTCGTTTTCGAAAGTAGTTTTTTCAAAAATTTGGTTTCGTAACGGACTTGCCATGTATGCATTCAAACGAGAACTATGAAGCTTAAACATTAGAGCAATTGTTTAATAATTAAAAATGTATCTTAATAAACAATCTATTTTCAGAGGTCACAACGCACCTTCATTCCTTGGCTTTGAGAACCAGGACCTGTCCACGATAGCATACGGAGACCTGCATGTACCGTCGATAGCATTGAAAGATATCCCAGTACAACGTGAACAGCTTAGGTAGGTTATAGACTTTCTCAATCATAAAGAGGTTGTGTCTTCTCCATTATATGAGAAAGTTGCGCATTTGACAAACCTTAACGGAAAAGGGTATATAAATGAACCTTTAAACTTTTGACACGGTCGGTACTTTTGAATTCGACTATACTCGAACGTAGGAAACCAGAATTAATATAGTCGAATCGGTGTTAAAAGTCCGTTAATAAGCCTTAATCATTAATTGTACTTCATATTCCTGTATAAGATTTCTCAAACGACCCAGTTGATTGCAGATTACTTAAAATTTTAGCTTTAAAAAGTTTATTGAAAGAGGTATATTTCAGGTTAAAACTTAGTTATGGCAGCAAAAAAGTCACCACCTTCAATGCAGATCTCTCTCAGAAACAGGTAACTACATTAAAACCGTCAGAAAACATAAAAAACCAAAACATGAATATAGTCTGCTTCAAAAGCAAGACCCGTGTTGGAAAAGTTTTCTTTCAAAAAGGTTTAGAAATGCCCAATTTTCAATTTAGAGTAACATCGAGTTTTGTGTATGGGCAGCGCGATGCTGTCTAGGTATGGAAACAGACTGATGAGATTAATATAAATTTACTACATCATTATGAACTGCATGATTGATCCAACTAACCATAGAAATATACGACCTATGCTCCTTTCAGGTCACCAAATCCGGTTTCTCACTAGTCTGGCAACCTAATGACAACTCTACCTCTGCTTCAATAGTCAAGTTCCCATTTGAAAAGAGAACACCTAAGGTTTGCATCAGTGTGATATTCTAAAAATAACCCAAACTTCAGGACTTGTTAATAGAACTTGACGTTTTCGACAAGGTGTTCCTGCAGAAGAAAGATCTTGTGCGGCTGGTGGGACGAGCTTCACTGGATGAGGTGACTAACCATAAGTTTGTATGAATAGATTTATAATTTTGCCATTGTTCGGTAGCTCTAAAACATGCTCATTAGTTTTGAATTGTATCGTAAAAAGTAAAAAAAACAAATTGCGAAAATTGCAAACTAATTCAGAGTTGTGAAAGAACCAACACTAGTTACATGCAGTTCTAACCTCTTAATATAGGGCCTAAATTTTAGTTACTACCTCCTTCAAATTCGAAAACTGCTCACAATGTGGCCGAGATATCATTGAAGAGTAAGGAACTGGATAAGGAGATGACTGCTAAAGTGCAGGTCACGACAAGGTAGTTGAAACTTCAAATAAACTCTTGAACTAAGCTCGAGGTTCCTTTTTCATTATAAACAGGCCATACATTCATTTTTGGACAGCATCTCCCAGATTGGGCCGCGCGTATATAGATTCGGATAGACTATTAATTACAGACTTGAATATATCCAATATTTCATATTCGGAGCGAAGAAAGCTATAACAATATTTCATTTTAGTGTTACGCTTCATCGCGAGTTGCACCTTCTCGTCGGTGACTTCGTTGAGCATCCCCTTTCTACCGATACCCATCTATCCTACTTATGTCACTGTGCCGCACTGAATAGATCTGCCCTAAGCTCAACAACATCAGTTCATATTGCTACTCATAGGTAAGTACGAACTGATTAGAACAAAAATTGATATTTTGACTTTGCCGTAAAACTGAACTTTGTTGTGACTTAGTCGAACTAGAATGTATTTTATTGAAATTACCCTAAAATCGAGAAATTGGTAGAGTACATATGTACAAAAGTGGGATTTTCTTGAGCAGAGCCGGAGACTAAATTTTTTGACTCCGATCCGATCCGATCCGATCCGGCCTTTTTTTACACCTGTATATGTAATGTAAAAAACAGTAAAAATGATTCTGGTGACTATTGAGTTAACTTTTCAAAAACCTCATAAATGTTTTTGCTTCAATGCATGTTACTCGAATTTCTTAAATTGAAAATAACTGTAATTACCTCTGAAGGCTTTGTTTTCTTTTCAGTGTGGTGGATTCGCGAGACGGTGCCAAGTACACAGTACAAGTAGTACATTCTGCCTCACTTTTGCTGTCAATGATACTTGTTTATGGCAAAGATCAAAGGTTGCTTGCCATGGCACATCTTATAGGAGCAGACTCATTGCCCAGTAGAGATCAATTGGATAACAATTTGGTAGGTTGTAGAAAATTGAAATCACATCGTTCCGTATCAAAGTGTATTCAAACAATTTTGTTAACTTAAAAAATACATGAAATTTTTAAAAAGCGTTTGCGGTCAAGATCACCAAACATACTTGCTAAACCCAAGGTACTGAGCTTCGAAACTTGACTTCAAGATTTTTAACAACAGAAACTATAAAATGAAAAGCAAACAACATTGACCATGATGTAGTCAGATTCAAAAGTAATACAGCCGTGTTGATACAATTGGGTATGCAGGATTGTTGCAATATTTTGTCTGAGTAAGGCATAGCGAAAGCAAATTTGCAATCTACTGATACTGCGCGCGTGAAATTCCAGAAGGTGCAGTTTTAAAAATGACGAAATACGGCCTCATTACTTTTGAATCTGACTATAATTGAAGTAAAACAACATGGAAATTTGATTATCTTATCAGTTTTGATTTAAACATTGATTAACACTGATTTTCAGCAATTCCTTCCGCATCTTTCAAGTCCTGACGAGCGTGCATTCGTGATTGTGAATAAGGATGGTGACTACGCTATTGTAAAGGGACGATGGACCGGATTCCAGAGAAAACAGGTAGGAAACAGAAACTTCGTGTTTTCAATAAAATCCATCTTTTTACTGCAGTTGCAGCTCTTGAAGCAGCGTTTAATAAAATGGTGTTGATTCTATATGGCCAGTGGTGTACGGGATTCCTCCGGAATCCTGGATCCCGAAAATAAGTTTCCTAATCCCGGTTTCCGAATCTCGTTCAGGAATTCCGCTTTTTTAAAAAAAGCATCCCTCACACTCTGATGTATACAATACCGCCTATTTTTTGTAATTTCGTTGACTTTGCGATAAAAACGGGTTTTCTATTCGCTTTTGCTATAACTTTGTCAAAAATGCATATTTTAAAAAAAAAATTGTATCAGCATGCTATAAAGTACTATACAGTGTAACTCACAGAAGAAAATTACAATGTAAAACCTACAAAATTAATTGAGAAAACTGTTTATCAGGTATGTTCGATGTAACAAGTATTTTTAATATAATAACTTGAGCATTTTAGCCAGCTGCCAAGGGCCAAAAAGCCAAGCCCGGTAATCCAGGTCGTCTAATGGTGGACGCCTTCAATCTGCTAAAAAATACAGTGCAAAAGCTAGAAGTGCCGACTCCCGAAGGAAGCACACTCTTTGTTATTGGAGGTATGTTTTGTAGGGTAGTGTTCTGCAAGGGCCGGCCTGAAAAGGTTTACAATGTTGCCCGGTATATTTGTTTAGATCATAATGGATTAACAATTTCTAAAAAAATTTCTTTGAGAACTAGCCAATTTAAATATATTCGTCCCAGTACTCCAAAACACGGCGACTGTGCTTTATCGTCTTAAAGGAGGGGCGACAGCATTGTGCCAGCCAGACCCGGGTAAGGCAGCTGGTGGGCGTGCTCCCGTAAACGCAGGATGCCATCCTAACAAGTCTCTCTGGTGGCATTTTTTAGTTTTTTATAATGCAGACCTAATTGTAACAGCATTCTAGATCATTAGGCTATCGTGGAAATCGGCATAAAATTCTTCAGCTCATCTATATCCCATAAACGAGAATCAAGCAAAATCTAATATCGCACAGAACTCAATTTGAGAATCAGTAAAGTGTTTATGTCTGCCCTCCTTTAACAAAATAGACAACCTAGTTCACCAGCTCTTAACTTTTTTGCATTCTGACTATATCTGTTGATACCTTCAGATGCACAAGCCCGTCTGCCTGGAAAGAGGATAGAGTGTCGCTCGACGCACACTGCGGAGCAAATAGCTTCAGTCTTCTGCGTTAGCACACTATTTGTGCTGTGTAATCCGGATAAGGTTAGAAGAGTTATGGATTATTCAGTGAATTCTTGATTTTAACTATCAACCGATTCAGGAAAATTATGGACTGTTAAGAACTTATGTTTTTTTCGAGACCTTTTTGAGAATACTATGCCAGCCTGGCCTTCATACAAAAATGCACTTGCCGCGTAAGCGCGGGCACTTTGGCTGCAGATGCGGTGTTAAAATCCTATAAATAACGCGAGAAACACTCAAGTATTACTCTTGAACAAGACTATAGGAATGAACTGATTGTTTGCCTAGTTTGCTTTGCTTCGATTACACCAAAACTCATTTATGATAAACAACCGATATATTAATTTAAATATCGAACGATTATATAAAGTTACAATGAAATAATAGAGCTACTTTGAAAGTTTAGGTTCGCGGTCGTGGTGACAGTACGCAAGTCGGCCACCAAGCCCACAAATGGCCGTTTACCCTTGCCTGTGGATACGGTAGACAGCAAGTTCCGTCTAACCGTCTGTTGACTTCTGCTGATACGGATGGAGGTTTCACCGGTAAGTTATCCGAACTAATTGTGAGAATTTAAAGGCCGAATACGAGGCCGAATATTCTGATACCGGTCCTGGATGAGCCGAAAGGAACGTGCCGGACCAGGTCAAACTTTCTTTGTTACCCTAATTCCCACCCAAAATTTCCATGTCCCATAGGACACTTGGAACTTGATAACTTTCTTGATTCCAGTTCTATATCTACGTATTTGATTTCGGAATGCGAACTGAAATTTTGGGTGGGAATACATGGTCAGAAAGAAAGTTTCTTACCCAAATGTACATATAAGGTCCTATAGGACACTTATAAATAACATTTGGGTGTGACATACTAAATTATATATGAGCCGAAACTTTGTTTTTACAGGTATGGAGATGATGGCTGTGCAAATGGCAATGTGCGGTGGTGGCGCCTGCGATGGAGCCGCCTGTGGAGCATGTGGAGCCTGTGGTAAGTTTGTTCATAAAATTGGGTGGGAATTCCGAGTTCATTTCAAGAGTTGTTAACAGTTTGTTCATATTTTTTTATGAAACACGAGATCACAGATGTTTGAAGCGAAGAAGTGAGATGAGGGAATCATAGGAAGTGGGAATTCATAGCACAGTACCTAGGAAGTGGAGTCGGCGAATCAGAACAAATTTGCAAGAAGTCTTTCTTCGGGGGGATTCAAACCATTGACCTATAGCTTATGAGACGAAGCCTCTAACCACTGAGCCACCACGCCTCCGTTTTATCCTATCACGATGGACACCGGACGGCCGAATAAGATTTGATTTGGTTTGCAAGCTTTCACTACTATTTTTATTTCAGGAGCATGCGGGGCGTGCGGTGGATGCGGCGGCTGTGGAGGCTGTGGTGGATGTGGCGGGTGCGGTTAATGGCGCCCGACTCAAATTCAAGGGCTGTCCCTATTACAGTAACCCCCTACAGTAACCCCGATCCCTCTACTCCAGTGAACTCAGATATGCTAGCATTCGATTACTTATTCTAGAGTATAAGTATTTCTGAACTTCTGAAGTTAATTAACTAGCTAAATCAAAATTTTAAATATTTATATCATCTATTACGATTACATACATTCCATGTCTGCGCATCTTAAATTATCAAAGCATAACCTTTCTCTCTCGTTGTCTTGCTAGTCTTCTACTACTCGATCTTTCACATTTATTTTTATTTTCAAATAATATTTTTGTGGATGGCGGTCCTGGTTGGCATCAGTGACCGTAGCAGAAACGCCCGGGCAGTTCTAGCTGCCCGAGCAGTTGTGGATTGTTGCCCGGGAACTCACCCGGGCGTTTCTGTGCTACGGCCACAGGAATAGAAATGCGCTGACCCGTATTCAAAATTTTCAGCAGGTCCCGGCACGGATCGGACCTTTGAATCACCCATATTTGTGTGTAATATGGTCGAATATAAAAGTACATAGATTGTGAAGGAATTTGAATCGCAATTTCTCTTCGTCTGAATAAAATTTTAGGTTTAAATTGGCAATTTCCGGTTTCTTTGCTCTTGTAGTCGACGGCCAAGGTTTATGCTCATTAAAAGTCTGGGCGCTCAAATACCAGCGCGCAAATTCGAAAAATTCGAATTTTAACAAACCAATTTTTGAAGATTTTAACTACATTTTAACTTAGTATTTTACCCTAAAAGCTTTGATAGTGCGCGCAAGAGCAGAAACCAGCCCAATTGAGTTTGCAGCTCGAACCGTATACTCTTGCATAAGCCTTTGCCGTTGACGGAACTTGGATTGGATGAACCAACTGAAACCGAGCCGCTATCCGAAAACTACAACTCCCCTAGCAATTCTTCCATGCCAAATTTCTGCCAAACCCTTTTGCATGAATGTCGCTCGCTGTTTTCTGTCTGTTCACTATTAAATTAACCCTATTGGCCAAATGTTTTAAATTTCTTTCTTTCTGAAAGAAATTTAAAACTGAAATTTCTGAAAGAATCTCACTTTATACACATGCAGCGACCATTTCCTTGTACTAGTTTGTGATATACAGGTAGCCAAATCAAATGTTTCTTAATAAAGATGTAAAAACTTTGTTAACTGTTGTGTACTGATAGTGAGCTATCGCATTTGGCCTCCGTGGGATGTTCTGGATCCACTGATGCAAGCAAATAGCACTTTAACGATTTGATAGAAGGCTAGAACGCTTCGTCATATATTCACTGATGCTGCGATCCATGAAAGAAACTACTAATGTAACCTGTACTGTGATCCAAATATTAATATCGGAATAAAATACTTTTAAAATAATGAGCTGTCAAAAGTGAGCGGCAACCAGTGCTGGCCTTTGCTGGGAAGGCTTGTTTTTTCAGAAGAGGACGGCTTTGACCCAAAGTATCCTTTATTTGAGATAGGAGTCTTGGGTTTTGATAGTCATAATCAAAAAGAGTATTAATTTAAAATAGTGCAAAGCTGAAACAAAAAAAGTATTAGGTGATGCCTGCTTCGACCCCCTAGTTATGTATGCGGGGACATCCAAGTTTATAGGATAACGATACACAAGCTGTTCTTAAAGATCATTAAGAAGATGATGTAACTAGTCAATACGTTATTAAATAAACAAAGCTGTATTCAACTTAGAAATGATTGCACATTATAGTTTAATATCTCTTAAAACAAACAAAAAAAAATCTTACTTTACTTCCCATCATCTGGCGTGACCTCTAGCTTATGAGTCGAAGCTTCTAACCACTGGGCCACCACGCCTCCTAATCCTAGTCCTAAGTTGGGTATGTCAAACGGACCCTAATATGACAGCCCCTAACGATGCTTAACTAGTATGTATCGAACTACGAGAAATCTTTGAAGCAAACGAATCTACAGTGTTCTTTCAGAGTAGAGAGACTGTGTATTCTGCGAATTTTTATGGGGGAGTGGCGTTTCCAAAAAATGCTGTCTTTCGATACGGAGCTGCTGAATAACTTTGATAATCTTCATTGCAAGACGATAATATTTACATAATTTACAAATATCTTCCATTAAATATGTATATTTAAATTTATAACACGACATTCCCCGTAAGACAGAGGAACGTATTGAATGAGCGATTGAAATGAAGGAAATTGATGGATTTGAAGATGGTAAAATATCATTCTCCTTATATATCAACCTGACTTATGGACTAGAATGAATAATACAAACATATTTAGTCGGTATCAAGAGCTTGGATTTTAGCACAGTATTCTGGGATCAAGCGGTGTTATATATAGTCAGCGCCGAGAGTAATAATGGAGTGTCACTTGCGTATTTATAGTATTTTTAACACCGCACGTTCAGGCAACTTGCACGCGCGTACTTGCACAGCACAATATTGAACGGAGAGTAGCCGCCAGATGCTGGCGAGGTGCTCACAAAAGGGGCTCTGATGAGCGAGCGTTGAATTCTTTCCACTCCATCATTATTTTTGGTGCTGACTATAAAAATAAATCGATAATAGGTTGTTCGGAACCTGTTCTTCAAAAGTACATTCATTCTATTCTAACACAGGACTCCCGCGAATATTGTGCTCAAACCTTGCTCCAGCTACAGACTATATAAAGCTAAACAAATCTTCGGATACTATTAGATAAATTCCGAACTACAGTGCGCAGAAACCATGAGGGTCCTGCCCGGAAACCGTAATATTCCTGAATGCACCGCAACAATGAGTGGAGCCAGTCTGACTGCTAGTAAGACCAAATCCATGCCGAATCCATTGTACGTAACAAGGAGCAGCCATGTCGGAAGATATCAACTAAAATATATTTTTATTAGTTTTGTTTGGATAACTTCTTGTTTCATTACATTTCTGTACAGGTTACATCAAACCTGTGAAGGTACACCTATACCCACTGGGGTCTGACCTCAATAAAATCCGTTTTTCTCCATTTGAATGGAAACTATGTTGAGTCGCATATTGATGAATAATTTTGACTGGAGATGTCCACTTATATAAGTTTGGAATGGACCCAACCCGTTAACAGGACTAGGTTACCGGGAAATAATCCTAGTTGTCAGCCGTGAAATCCAGAAGTGTTCAGTTTGTATGTTAGTTAAAGTTATGGAAATTGTATAGGTGTTGGTATATGAATTTCACTTGTGGAACCTGTTTTAAGATCAATTTTCTCTGTTGCTGATCTCTGTTCAATGGTGTGTTTAGTTGACTCGCTTTCCAGGTTTCCAGGATACCCCACTTACCGCCGATACTGCTGCCGTTGATGAAGCGATACCACCAATTAGACCGAACAGTAGTGATATAAAGTTGAAGAGTAGAACTGGTCTCGAATTGTAACGGAGCATACTGAAGTAATACATAATTATTCACTGCTTTTAATGTTGGCCAAGAATATAATTTTTGATGTTTGAAACCTGGTTAGTTTGTACTGTCTAGCTGCGCTTCTAGGGGAATCTGAGGCAAAATTAATGTTTCTAAACAGTTCGATGAAAAACAAAATATCTCAATCATGTGGATAAAATAAAATCCTTATCTTTTTTGTGGTCGCATGCACCAAACTTCCAGCAACAAGAACGACCCTTTCCGTGAACAAAAAATTGCCTGTGGGAAGGTTTCCGGCAAAACGCTAGTCACCACAGTTCCCGCGTCTTTAAGTTCTATTTCCTACGGTCCTGTGAGTGATAGGAACGATAGTTCCCATTCTCGTGCCGGGAAAGTGAGAATGGCCGCAGATTTTTTAACAATGAAAACTCTTCTGATAAAAAATATTTCTTTTCCATAGGCACTCACTCTCTGAATCCTGCAGTTTCAGTATCGGGACTGTTGGCATCAATTACTCCCTGAGTGATCAATTCCTTTCTCTTTTGATAGGAAGCATTCATGAATAGATAGAACACTGATGGTAGCAACATTGTCATTAGGGTTATCGTTGATCCACCAACCTAAAATCAAACAAAAGTTTGATACAACCAAAATTCTGCAACTACAAACAAGTGAAATGTTTTGAAAAAAGTTGGATATCTTCCCAAATATATCAGTTGTTGGAAATAATGTTTCTAACAAGTTCCCGTAACACGAGAACTGCAGTGGTTCAACGTCATGTAGGTTCAACGAAATCACTCTACATGGGATGTTTTTTATTCCTTTATAAGCTATTGGGTGTTCTATAAATTTTAACTCACCAGATCCAGGAAAACTCCAAAATTTGGCACGGATTCAGCCGTGAAGACACAGATAAACAGAATTACAGTCCGTGTGACAAAGCGTTTGACACCAAAGCCTAAAAAAATTAAGTTTTTTTAGTTTTCAATTTTCAAATATCTCTAGTTCCTTCATTTAGTTTTAAAAAGTATTGTTTATTCATTTTATGTAACGCCAAGGGGAGGAATGGGAATTTCACGGGCCGGGGCGGGGCCGAAATTTGAGCAGTCATAGACTAGGGCCGGCCGGGCCGACTTTTTAGGAAATTGGCCCGGCGCCAAAAATTTGAGAAACGGGCCGGCCCGGCCTGGCTTTTCCCAGCCCTGGCCAAAGGCAACCTATGTGTCATGCCAACGAATCTACTTCAAACCGCTGACTAACTACTGAATGATTTTCCCTACTATTTTTGTTTATTCGTTTGCTTCCCAAATAGTATTATGTACGAATAGCAACAAATGGAACGGTTATGACCAATATGTTCAATGCACTTGGGATGTTCTGGTGAGAATAACAGGATATTTCATCAACCAGCATACAAAACACGAGACAAACCGAACCGAAACGAGCTATCTTACGCTATTGTTTTTTCAGTATAGTGTTCTCATCAAACTTTCATTAAGAAAGGAATGTATTTTCAAGCGGAAATCGAGATAAGCATACAATTAATCTCGATTGAATCCACCAGTTCCGTTAATTTAAAAAACGAAATAGACTCACTGTGTGGTACTCTTGCCCATTCTTCGATCTGCTGTGCTATCGGAGAAAATACAATAATGATAGTGGGAAGAATATGCAGAGTTATCATGATATTGACAGCCTGTGACATCCATTTAACCTAGAAATACAAAAACTATTAGAAAACTGAATATACTTTCCAAAACATTTAGCATTTATAAACTTATATAGTCTATCTAAAGACCTAGTCTTCCAGCGCGGTATCACGAGCGGGGCGGTATGTAATAAAAATGAATGTACTTTTGGGGGAAAACGCACCACTTCGTCCGATTTTACATTCATTTTCATAACACTGCGCCCCGCTCATGATACCGCCCTGGATTCTAGGTCTTGAGATGAACTATAAGTAATAAACTATAAAACTGTAACAGGTACCACCCCAAATGGAAAACATTTGCCAGATGAGTATAGTCTTTGACAAGTAGTAAGGTACATAAAAATAAAGAGAAAATAAGTATTTTTTTTATTCAAAAGATTTGGGTTTGATTTGGAGCCTTTTATTCAAAAGGACTAGAGTTCGGCGTTTTGATCCGTACCCGGTTTCGGGTGGAAACTGGTTGGGGAAAATGGGTTTTCGGGTTGAGCTCAAACTCGAATTTCAACCTGGGGCTCGTTTTTTTTGTCGATCTGCCCAACTCTAAAAACTACATTAATTATCATCTGACATTGCCTCTTCCCAAGATTTTGAGATCGAAATTTAGCCGTTAATAGAGATTATACATAGATTAAGTATACTTTCATGCAACTAGATCCTATCTTAAAGTCCCTAATTATTTGGTTACTGTATGAAATAATGAACATATTTGAACTTGATGAATATATTTCTAACCTGGAGAGATGGAATAATAGTGTCGATCATACTGTCACCATAAACCCAGAATCCACCAGACGATACGGCTATGTAAACGCAAAGAATGACTGAAATACAGCAAATGATTCAGCTTATTACTCTAACTGTATAAGAACTATTGTTTTGATTTTGTGTAGTCTGATGCGAGAGTAATAATGGAGTGTTAAAAAAAGAATCTAACCGAAAATGGCTCTGAAACTTTTTGAAACACGAAAATATACGCAAATTGCATGAACAAACGGTCCTAGAGTTTAAATGGGTGGTGCGAACCATCGACCTCTAGCTTATAAGGCGAAGCTTCTACCCACTGGGCTACCAAGAGAAAGGCATATTAACTCAAACTTAAGACAGTTGAATTATTCTGATATTTACTATTATTAACCTAACTTACAAATATAACTGCTAATAACAGATCTATTGAACCGGTACGGCTTCCTCATGTCGTGCTGAATTGTAGGGAATGCACCGTGACCACCTAAAGTTCAATAATGACTCAAACGGTATATTTAATGTGCATATCCTTGATTTTGAAGGCGCCGTGAGTAACGACCTAAAAAACTATTTGATTATTTTAAAGAACAGAAGTATTCCTCAGATCCTTATATTTGGATATAGTATATAGCAACTAACCGCTTTACATACGGGCGCGTCGTGCACGGTGCCGGCTATGATTATTCCTGCTGCCAGAGTACTTGAAAGAGCCGAGGCAATAGCGGCTTGCCTAAAATATCGAGAATGTTCCGAAATTCAATATACCATTATAAAAGATATTATATTTTGCAAACTTCATCATTACTTGCTACTTGTTAGTTGTTTTCTGGGAAGTACTACTTCTTTTATAGAACTTCCTTTTAATATATATACAGTGGGGAATGTTTCGTGCCCCCGAAGATTGAATGCTAGAAAGGAGCCGTCTCTGCTCAGAAAATTCCGGAATGAATGGCCGAAACACCGCGCCTAAGAAATCTACAGTTATTGTATGATCTGTGCGATTACAGGAAATACATCACTTTTTGTAATCACAGTGGGTAGAAGCGGTGATATACACAAGTGAATAAAACATCGGTAGATTGAGATTCTTTTCTTAAAAAGCAAATTTTGCCTTTAAACGACGCGGCAAAAACAGTAAACCATGCAATCCATATTTGACTAACTCACCAAAAATCCATAGGACTCTTCAACATAGTAAAAGGCCAGACAAACAATCCAATGAGTAGAATCATAAAACAAAAGTCGAGATTAACGTTGAAAAAGGTGTCCACAAAATTAGCAAGATTCTTCGAGGCCAGTAACATCAGTACGGTAACTATTCCATATTGTGTGATAACTAAGCATATAGAGACAAACACTCTGAAAAAGTTTATTTGACTTTGGTATAGTCTATAACAAACAAAAGACTGCAGAGCGCGGTGGTATAAGTAGGCTTCCGCAATTGCGTATTTGTATTTTTCTGGATATGATACAAAATAAAACTAGTACAATAATATTTTTCTGACAACAAACAAAAAAATGCGCATCGAACAATATAATGTAAGTTTAATTTTCTCATAGAAGAGCGACTTTACAGACCTTACACAACACCGCGCACTGCAGTCTTTTTTTGTTATGGACTGTAAACTGAAGCACATATCGAATTATTTTTGGACAGCTCGCTTACTTCGCTTTACTTCCTAGTGCCCTGTATGCAATCTCGGGATAAGGACGTCTACAGTGAGTTTGATAGTCTGACCATCGCTGCTGAAATGCAATAAGTTAGTTTATAAGAACGTTCTCGTTTTAAAAACTGGTTTGAATTTGTGGAACTTAAAATGTCAACGCCCA
>JAQGAV010002180.1:0-16843 GCA_034691345.1 Phasmarhabditis papillosa
GTAACAAGTGTAAGGGGAAAACTGAAGGTAAATGTGAGAAGGTTGATGTTCGTGATTGTAATGGATACAGATGCAGGGATCGAAGTCCTCGAATAGTTTCTGTTTAGCTGGATCTGCTACAGAAACGGCAAGAAAGAACTGAAAAACAAATTTATCTTGAACTCTTGGGCTCGTTATTTAACAAAACCTTACTTACTTTAGTTTGGCTGAGTTAAAAAACCACATTAGTTAGTGAAAGGGTTAACTACTTTTGAAAATGTTGTTATAACTCAGAAGCCCTACCTTAAAATACAATATTACATACCTGGACTAGAAGTAGAATTAATCGACACTTCATTGTGGTTCAAAAGTAATAATGTTGGAAGTATATATTTGCCACATCCTTCGTTTTGTTTAGAATACTAATTACTCCAAACAGTTATATATGAAAATATGAATTAATAAATATGTAATCTGTAAAATAGATAACCATGCCTAAACACAAATATTTAGTGGAATCTGAATAGGGGCCCGGATTGTAAGACGGATTGCATCTTCAGAAATGTATTAAGAGAAACACATGCCCTGTATGGCAGAAGTTACTGATTAGATCAACAATATATAAGATAAAATGGATACTTTTCTAGTTTTTTGTGGGGAAATCGGCTGCAAATCTGATATACTTGTCTCTCCCTACTGCTTCTATGATTCTCTTTATAATATAGTTTCTTCTATCAAATAATAACAAATTTGCTGTATATAAATATTCACAAACATATCATCAATTAAGATATAACAATATTGTTTCTGATTTGGTTTTGTCCGCGTTGTTCATTGTGAATTTTAAGGGGATCCAGGGTGATGTGAACTGTTTTTTCGAACTCTTTTGCCGGATCACGACATTTGTGTTGATCAACTCCTACGTAATATTGTTCCACTGCGGTATTCTAAAATAAATTTTAAAAATAAATAGTATTTTGCAATCTTGCGTTGTAACAATATTATCGGTTTCCCCCGTATAGACGTTTTTTATTGACAGCAACCCGGGTTGAATCGGAATTCACGTTATCGGGGTTAGCCAGTTTACAGGCAGTGAATAGCAAATAAGTTGTTGCAGAACTGAAAGGAACCACACTTGGAAGCCTAGAGAAAACAAAAAATATGGCTTACATCGGATGTACAGTCGTGTGAAATAATAAAATAGACTTCAATATCACGCCACTCGAATATTGTTGGCTCGTTTGTGAACGGGAGAAGCTGAAATTTGTTTGTATAAACTTATACAAATGTTACAGTTTTGTATTGAATAAATTATTATATTTAATTATTATATTTACCAGATTGCAATCGCTTCCATAGCAAGCAACCTGCAAGTAATCGGACAAAGTATCGGATATTCCAGCACCATCGTCCTAAAACATTTGTTCTATTATTTCAAAGAGAATAATTGGAAATGAATATAAACAAATAATAGACAGAAGCCAGTGATGAAACCATAGCAAACTCATTTTACAACTTCGTTTATCATATTCATCACAGAAAGTATGCAATATTATTTAATGTTTTCAATTTTTCTTTTTCTATTTTGATAGCATTTTTGCAAATAACCTTACTTTAATAAAGTTCTATAACTAATATCAGCTTACTAACTTCTTTAACAATTATTCCAAGCCTCCATCTACTGACTGGTAAGGGACAATGTACGGTCACATTATATTTGAATTCACCTATACACGGGTCGAAATCTTCCAGAATGCTTCGTTTATGTATAACACCTTGTATAGCATTTGCTATGCAAACCTAAATAGTATTGTTATTTACGTGTGTATTTAGATAAGCAAAGCATTCAGATA
Source organism: Phasmarhabditis papillosa (assembly GCA_034691345.1). Classification (NCBI taxonomy): domain Eukaryota; kingdom Metazoa; phylum Nematoda; class Chromadorea; order Rhabditida; family Rhabditidae; genus Pellioditis; species Pellioditis papillosa. The sequence continues at coordinate 1,833 of JAQGAV010002180.1, forward strand.
AAACATATCATATAAATATGTTGTATTATTAGTATAAGTAGAGAAGTATAAAACTTGGTTACAGGGATATCCTGTGGTGTCACTCGGATAACATACCCAAAAAATACTTTAGCCCATTTAAAACACTTGAATTTTCTGAAAACTGTCTAGAACTTCTAAAAACATACCTTCAACACAAAGATTGTCAGTAATACTGTCTTCATTGTACATGCAATCATATGTTTTCACATCTTATAAGTGTCAAAAAATTGCAACGTTTCATTTCGAATACAAATTATGTTGTCACATGTATGTTTAAAATATGTATCGAGAAATATTTGGGAACCTATAATTTGGCTGCACATTGTTTTCTGTTTTAATGAGTTCACCAGATTCTGTTAATCATAATTATATAGAGCGTTACCTTACCTTTATCTAAGTCAAATATTCAGTTTCAATAAATGAATTATATTATTCGCTTGGTAGTTACACAAAGTAACATGTTTTTCCTGATTTGCCAGTCAATTAAACTCGGATTATGACTAGATTCGGTCTCGAAATGAACATTCAAAAGTTGTTTGGGCGAGTTGAATACTCGTTTTAATAAAATATTACAATAATATGGGGCTGAACCTGTCCGTATACTACTTTTACATTTAATGAATTGAAATTTCACTTCAGTCCTAAAACTTTACGTTCCTCTTATTGGGTATAAGAAAACTGTTCATGACAATGATCTGCCAGAGAACCATGCTGCTTTCTTCAGAGTTATTTTTATACTAACCGGTCAACTATTAACAATAAGAAGACAGTTTTCTCTAAATTCCAAATAAACATTACCTATTAAACATATAATGTTACATTACCAACGATATATAATGTTTAGCAGAATCATACAACTTTCATAGAAAAAGGTTGTCCTTATATGTTATTACTCATTAATTGGAATATTATGATATTACAGGGCCATCGCCGTGTCAGATATTGCTCACAGTTTTGTTTATTCTGTAAACGCAGAGTGCACACTATGGGTCTAACATGTATTACAAATAACAAATCACTTTGAATTCGAATCTTTTTGAATATATCCGACAATTTTACAGTATTAAATCCTGGTTGTCGATATTAGTCGAAAACATTTCTGAACTTTTTATAACATTCTTTTACCACAGTTCTCAATTCAGTAACATTCTTTAAAGTGTTTTGTTTTCTTTTTTTTATATCAGTTAATCTGGAAACTTTCGAGGAAGTTCGGAAACTTAAGAATTATATTTTAGAATAGCAAAGTTTCTGGGTAATAATGTTCATAATAACATTATAAGGTTTTGGAGAGAATTAAATTTGTTTTACGAGGTTTAAGCGTTTGAATAATGAACAGTTTGATTCATATATAAGAATGAATCATTGTATTTCTCATTTAATAGGCAATCATAAGGGTGACCATAGGTCTCTTCCTAAGTGATAAGAACATTTTAATCGATATTTATTTCTTATTACAAGAGTAAATAGTTTCCACATTTTTTCTATTAATAAATAATTTTAAAAATAATAGTTTGAAGCAAACTATTTATTTCTAATCTAAATATAATGTTTTATTTTATATACTTTTCTCGCTAACAATCAGTAACAATTTTTATCTTGAGTTTATCGTTGAAATACTTTATTTAGTTTGTTTTAGCCTTATGGATGAGTGGAATTAAACTTAGTTCAAACAATTTTGTTATTCTTGGAATTTTTGTATTCTGCGTTTTCCTGTATATTGGATTGGAGAATTCTCGTGAGGTAGAGGTTTTTAATGAATTGACAAGAGGCTATCTAGTATCTAGTATTTACTGTTGTACACATAATATAAGTATAAAACAAAACAATGTTTATTTTATATATATATATTTAGTTTCCGTTATCAAGTCCTCCATTTATTCCTATTTCTACCCCTATTATTTGGGATATAAAAAAAGAGGTTAAATATGGCAAAATACAGATAGTAATAGTGGTAACGAGGGATGTTAATCTCAAAGAATTCTCTACTACTATAGGTTAGTTTTACTTTTTTAATATATATAATTATATATACGTTTTGAAATTGGTAAATCTTTCACTTTTATACTAAATAAGTAGTTACAAAACTCAAATATTATTCCTTTGAATACATTTTGAGGTATTTTTATAATTGTTTATTAGGGTATTAAAGTATTTTCAGCTTCTCTTAAATGTTATTCTGCTATTCATAATTATAAATATAGACTTATATATGATGATCAATACAAAATGTGCAATCAGAAAGATGTAAGTGATAATAACGCCCTTTTTCCAGAACAAAGAAACCAATGAATACGGTACATCCGGGTATCCAAAGAGAAGCCAATTATGTTTTTAATATTTTTAAAATCTTATAAACTAGGTGGTCGGTTCAACAATTCAAAATGGATGGTTGTTTTATTTTATTTTAAGAGCTATTATTATATGTTTAGCTTTTTTTCCGTCGTCACTGCGTTGTCTCCGAACTTTTAAAAGATGCTGACTATACTTTATTCTTAGATGCAGATATTGGAGTTGTTAATCCATCAAGGTTTCTATTGGTTTATTTCCATTATTTGTCATTATAAACTAACAATAACTCCTTTTTCAAATATCACTTGGTTAGGACAAAATACATTCTTTTTTTGCAGTTTCCACTTTGTTGCTTTTTTAGTTTTTAGTAACTTCTACTCTTTTATTTTCAGGAAGATTGAGGAATTTATTAATCCAAAGTTCGATCTAGTTTTCTATGATAGGTTCTACAATCAAGAGATAATGGCTGGTTCTTATATAGCAAAGAACTCAGATAGAGCAAGAAATATTCTTAAAGGTAATATTAGTTAAATAATTGTGCTAATTTTTTTAATTTTAGACTTTGCTTATTTTGAATCTCAGTTACCAAATAGTTTTGCGGGAACTGACAACGGGGCAATTCATGTAAGTATTATTGATAATTGTTTATAAATATAAAGTATAGTTATATACAATATTTTAATAGAATTGAAAGAAGACTGTACGCCTTATTTTAAAGATATAACAATTATTACAAGTTTTTTGCTTTGTTCTTTAAAAACTATAACAGAAAATTCCTATAGTCGAATTCAAAAGAAAAGTAAAGATGCGGTGTTAAAAAATTCCTTCAAAAGTTTGGTAGATATCCAACTTTTTAATAAAAATAATCAGAAGACAGCACCTCCCCCTTTTTAAAGAGTATTATATATTTATATATTTTAGTTATATCTTGCAAGATTACTTTTTCCTAAATTCAATGTTGAAATTGAAGAATGTTCTTCAATGTACAATATATCTAAGAACTATGATGACCTATTTGCATATATTGCCTGTATTAAAACACTTTTTGGAGCTACTGAAGATTTTGGATACATAAAGGTATTTCAGAAGGTAAGACTTATATTTGAAAGAAAACTCTTGTTAATTATTGAAATAGTCTTAAGAAGTAAATAATTATTAAAAGATAACTATATTCTGATTAATCTTAGGGTACTGCTTGGGCTCGCGATGGTTGGTTAACAAACGGAAAATGGAATCGAAAACAAGATTTTATGTTGCACGGATGGAAGGAATCTCAGTTGAAAGCCTATAATGAAAGGGAATTGCCGTTGAGGTAACATATCTTTATAATATAAATATACAATGTTAATAGTTTAATATAGATTATATTTAGCAAAATTACTGTTAAAGCTGTTACTCTTAACTTAGAATAAGAGTATTCCTACAGTATGCTGATGGGGGTTGAAGTGTTCGGTAAATTCAGAATGAACGGTTAACGTAGTTCTAAAATGATGGAATAAAATGTTTGTTTGTCTTACATTATATTAAAAATAACAAGCTATCAATTCTATTGATTTTTAACTTTTTGCAATCTTTTTATTTTTAGTCCTATTTCACCAAAGATTAACGGTTGGTTCAATCCATTTGTTGGAGAATTCGCCTTATTTGAATGTAAATCTGGGTGAGTAATACAATTTTTAACAAGACAACCCACTTTTAAAATAATAGTGTTGTTAGTTTTGAACTCATTTTTATTGACAAACCATTGCAAATGAACCATCGCTCGTAATTATATATGTAACTATACTTATACAATTTACTTTACCAAACGTTGGCAGTTGTTTTATATATTAAACATACGGTTTATATATTTTATAATATATAGTTAAATATTATATAATCGTTTCATATAATATATAACTAAATATTATTTTGTTATAGGCGATCAACGTGGCTCTACGACCTAAATCTGCACTCTTCCGAAGAAGAAATTGTTGGTCGACTAAGAAACTATTACAAAGAAGTTGAGAAGAAACGATGGAAGTTCTTGGCTAGATTCTCTAATAAAATGGGATATTATTAATTAAAGAATTATTATTGATAGAATGTTTGTTTGTATTTTTATTCAACGTTAGGCGGCAACGCTTCATGATGATCTGGAATCCGAGCTAATGTAGCAAAATCATATTTATTTTCAAAAATGAAATGTCTTAATAATATAGGGGCAACACCACTAAAAAGTGTTTTCAAAACTACAAGTACAAGCAATTTACATAATATGGAATATGATTACAAATAATAATACAATAGCTTTGTTTCAGCAGTTCTAGCTTTTGGTATTCCCTATTAGTCAAAAATTCCCTTGAACAATTTAAAACATCACGCTGCCTTCTTAATTTTTACTATAGTTGTTTTGTTTTTCTGTTTTTGTTTACACTTGCAGTCTTGAATATCGGAATCTAGCCTTCTTTCACCGAGTCTACGTAGCCTTGACGATCATGCATAAAACTAATTTTCGCCTCCGAAAAACAATAATCGCCGGCAGTCGTTTTATAGCCCTAGACACTTAGATTGAAATCACTTTTATTGCCAGTACTAATAGTTTTTAAAAATTGTACATGTTTTTTTCTATTGCTCGCGATACTTTCAAGGGTTTTGGAAAGTTATGGTTTACGTTTCACAATAGAAAAGATTCTATGTAATAATGTTCATTATCACATTCATATAAGATTATCAATAACGAGATTCAAATCTGCTCTAGTTGGTTTTGCTGGGGATATATAGTCTACCGGAAACGAGATCAGCATAAGCCGAAACTAACTTAGATTGCTTGTTTGCTCCAGAATCCTAACACTTATGACTACAGAAACCTACTCTCTTAAGGTTAAACATATATACAACAAGATAGATGATTATAAGAGTTTATACAATAAACTTACGTAAAATAACTTCTTTCCGTGCTTTTACTGATTTTCTTATTCAGTAAATAAGTTTACAGGTTTTGTCAAATGTCTAGTTTAAAGACTTATGGATGAGTGGAATTAAACTTAGTTCAAACAATTTTGTTATTCTTGGTATTTTTGTATTCTGCGTTTTCCTGTATATTGGATTGGAGAATTCTCGTGAGGTAGAGGTTTTTAATGAATTGACAAGAGGCTATCTAGTATCTAGTATTTACTGTTGTACACATAATATAAGTATAAAACAAAACAATGTTTATTTTATATATATATATTTAGTTTCCGTTATCAAGTCCTCCATTTATTCCTATTTCTACCCCTATTATTTGGGATATAAAAAAAGAGGTTAAATATGGCAAAATACAGATAGTAATAGTGGTAACGAGGGATGTTAATCTCAAAGAATTCTCTACTACTATAGGTTAGTTTTACTTTTTTAATATATATAATTATATATACGTTTTGAAATTGGTAAATCTTTCACTTTTATACTAAATAAGTAGTTACAAAACTCAAATATTATTCCTTTGAATACATTTTGAGGTATTTTTATAATTGTTTATTAGGGTATTAAAGTATTTTCAGCTTCTCTTAAATGTTATTCTGCTATTCATAATTATAAATATAGACTTATATATGATGATCAATACAAAATGTGCAATCAGAAAGATGTAAGTGATAATAACGCCCTTTTTCCAGAACAAAGAAACCAATGAATACGGTACATCCGGGTATCCAAAGAGAAGCCAATTATGTTTTTAATATTTTTAAAATCTTATAAACTAGGTGGTCGGTTCAACAATTCAAAATGGATGGTTGTTTTATTTTATTTTAAGAGCTATTATTATATGTTTAGCTTTTTTTCCGTCGTCACTGCGTTGTCTCCGAACTTTTAAAAGATGCTGACTATACTTTATTCTTAGATGCAGATATTGGAGTTGTTAATCCATCAAGGTTTCTATTGGTTTATTTCCATTATTTGTCATTATAAACTAACAATAACTCCTTTTTCAAATATCACTTGGTTAGGACAAAATACATTCTTTTTTTGCAGTTTCCACTTTGTTGCTTTTTTAGTTTTTAGTAACTTCTACTCTTTTATTTTCAGGAAGATTGAGGAATTTATTAATCCAAAGTTCGATCTAGTTTTCTATGATAGGTTCTACAATCAAGAGATAATGGCTGGTTCTTATATAGCAAAGAACTCAGATAGAGCAAGAAATATTCTTAAAGGTAATATTAGTTAAATAATTGTGCTAATTTTTTTAATTTTAGACTTTGCTTATTTTGAATCTCAGTTACCAAATAGTTTTGCGGGAACTGACAACGGGGCAATTCATGTAAGTATTATTGATAATTGTTTATAAATATAAAGTATAGTTATATACAATATTTTAATAGAATTGAAAGAAGACTGTACGCCTTATTTTAAAGATATAACAATTATTACAAGTTTTTTGCTTTGTTCTTTAAAAACTATAACAGAAAATTCCTATAGTCGAATTCAAAAGAAAAGTAAAGATGCGGTGTTAAAAAATTCCTTCAAAAGTTTGGTAGATATCCAACTTTTTAATAAAAATAATCAGAAGACAGCACCTCCCCCTTTTTAAAGAGTATTATATATTTATATATTTTAGTTATATCTTGCAAGATTACTTTTTCCTAAATTCAATGTTGAAATTGAAGAATGTTCTTCAATGTACAATATATCTAAGAACTATGATGACCTATTTGCATATATTGCCTGTATTAAAACACTTTTTGGAGCTACTGAAGATTTTGGATACATAAAGGTATTTCAGAAGGTAAGACTTATATTTGAAAGAAAACTCTTGTTAATTATTGAAATAGTCTTAAGAAGTAAATAATTATTAAAAGATAACTATATTCTGATTAATCTTAGGGTACTGCTTGGGCTCGCGATGGTTGGTTAACAAACGGAAAATGGAATCGAAAACAAGATTTTATGTTGCACGGATGGAAGGAATCTCAGTTGAAAGCCTATAATGAAAGGGAATTGCCGTTGAGGTAACATATCTTTATAATATAAATATACAATGTTAATAGTTTAATATAGATTATATTTAGCAAAATTACTGTTAAAGCTGTTACTCTTAACTTAGAATAAGAGTATTCCTACAGTATGCTGATGGGGGTTGAAGTGTTCGGTAAATTCAGAATGAACGGTTAACGTAGTTCTAAAATGATGGAATAAAATGTTTGTTTGTCTTACATTATATTAAAAATAACAAGCTATCAATTCTATTGATTTTTAACTTTTTGCAATCTTTTTATTTTTAGTCCTATTTCACCAAAGATTAACGGTTGGTTCAATCCATTTGTTGGAGAATTCGCCTTATTTGAATGTAAATCTGGGTGAGTAATACAATTTTTAACAAGACAACCCACTTTTAAAATAATAGTGTTGTTAGTTTTGAACTCATTTTTATTGACAAACCATTGCAAATGAACCATCGCTCGTAATTATATATGTAACTATACTTATACAATTTACTTTACCAAACGTTGGCAGTTGTTTTATATATTAAACATACGGTTTATATATTTTATAATATATAGTTAAATATTATATAATCGTTTCATATAATATATAACTAAATATTATTTTGTTATAGGCGATCAACGTGGCTCTACGACCTAAATCTGCACTCTTCCGAAGAAGAAATTGTTGGTCGACTAAGAAACTATTACAAAGAAGTTGAGAAGAAACGATGGAAGTTCTTGGCTAGATTCTCTAATAAAATGGGATATTATTAATTAAAGAATTATTATTGATAGAATGTTTGTTTGTATTTTTATTCAACGTAATTATTTATAGGTATATTATGTGTTTCTATAAAAATATGATTTATAAAATATCTCAACTAAACGTCAACAAAGAAGCTGATGTTCTATGTTTAAAAAATCAACTTCTAAAAACTTTGATTAAAAATACAAGTTGGCTCTCCGACATGAATGTACATTTTGTAAACGAATTAACTAATTTTTATAAAAACGTTGAATTGGACCGATACTTGGCAAGATTTGCAAAACAAATGAAATACAAAAAGTAATCAAAACCGTGTTTTTATAAAAAAAAATTTTTATAAAGTAAAATAAATGTTCTATTTTTCTCCCAATTAATTAAAAAAGTTGTGTATGGCACCATCATTGGCTATCAATAGCATGATATAGAGCTAACTATGTATACAACGTAGCTACTGATTAGAGGAGCAAAGTATATTTTAAATAATTATACAATACTTTCTAATATTAGTTTTAATACATTTACTATGTCTGAATTTGTATCCAAAATGAATTATAGTTTCATACCAAACACTGGGTTTCCCGGTTATAACTTAAAAGGAGGCACGATCATTTAGTTTAATCTAACTATTTTGTGAAACATTTCCAAATACTGCGTCGAGCCGATTACTTGATACTGAAATGAAATAAACGCACAATATTCCTTAGAGATATTTAGAAAACTAGTTACAGACAGTTAACTGTATATAATATTGAATATTATAACCGGATAACTGTGTTTTATAGTTATACTAAGACGGTTTCTATGAATGAGCAACTATTTCTATCTATCCGAAGTATTTCTTCTTTTAAATTAATTTGCAACGCCCAAATAGTTAGTTAGGTGTATTTACATATAATTGTATAGATAAGCAGTACACGCACCAATAGAAGATAACTGATAGTCTCAAAAGAAATGAGTTCTATCTGAATTGATTACACATGTCGTAGCACCATTTACATAGAACATTAAAACTTTAATTGCAACTAAATGTCTAAATTAACGTTCAATGCACGCCGAATACATATTAGAGCGAATTTACACCACAATTGGCTTATACTTCGTCAGGATATTTTAAGCAGTATCAGCAAACTTCTTGTTTCTTTCCTGTTGTATTCACTTTATTCGAACTTGGTGCATTAAACCTGCTCTTCAGGTTTAAAATTGTGGCCAAGTTACGGTAGTTTTCTATTAGGACTTTTTCGTAATATAACTGGACCAAGTTCGAATTACTTTATTTATAAATATATTTGTATTGGACTATCAAGCTTAAGAACAATATTACATTGTTTAACTTTAAATAATCTTCTTTTTGTTTTCAAGTTTACACAATTTATATTCTCAAAAATTCCCCAGTCTACCTCCAACATAACTATTTTTGTCGATCGTTTCTGTCTTGTTAAAATGATGTATCCTGTCGTAAACTGTCGGATTCATTTCCTAAAAAACTGCCTATGGTGCCACTGAGATTGCATTTTTCTCCATTTTGGTTGCTGTCGTTTTTCTGCGTTTTCCGTGTTTGATAACGGTTATTCTTTTGCTATAATCTGCTTCTAATAACGTTCTACAACAACTTTTTAAGATGGAAAGTTAGAATGTTGGCATGAACTCTCTTCTGTTGAATATATCCAGCTGATTCTAGATCTTACAACAAAGTGTATTAGTTATGGCATTGATTAAATAACAATTTGCGGTAGAAGAATCAGATTATACTAATAAATTATATGGAATCAAGACTACGCAGTCTTATTTTATGCATCTCTTATTCCGATATAATCAGTCGCTAGCCTTCTGAAACTCCCGATCATTTCTAGAAATCTTTACTATTATGTTACTATAAATTTTGTTAACAACTGTAAACTAATATTCTTTTTCTCTGTTCTTGTTTAAAAGATGATTCTTTTTGTGCTGTGCTCATCATTCTTTTGATATAACTATAATCTTTCTTGTGATTAGTAAAAAACGAATTATCTTTGAACGATATTCCGGGTATAAATAACGTTAGAGCTTCTGACTAACGCCTTAGTTAGTTAATCATCTCAAAGCATAAACTTTTGCAGGAATAATTGATTGTCAAAAAGAACTAAAACAAGGATTCTCGCAAAATCATTTTCCGTTTCATGTTCAAGTTGGATTAAATTCTTTCTTATGATTCTTTTATAAATTATGTACATAGTTTTAGTTGTTTTGCATTCAAACAATCTGTCGGATTAGTTACGACTTTGATTGGGTTAATCCCGGAAATGTACTAATAGTTTTAAATAATTGCACGGCTTTGGGTTTTTAGCTTTAAAAGCAATGATCTTGGATTTGGGCGACAACATCCTGTGCATAGATGTTCTAACATGGAAACTAACCACTACAAACTGTTGCATCTAATTGGCCTGCTTCGTTTTCCACGTGGGGGTTTTTGTTGTCTTCGATAAGAACACGGCAGCGGGCACTTGTAAATTCCATTTGACTACCAACTCTAAAGACTTTTGGAAGATCTGGAACCGATTTTACACTCCAGAGATGCGGCCAAGGAGCCAAAAAGTATATCTGAACCTATAGCTTCTTCTGTTTTGATAATAAGTTTATGTTCTTTTACGGTTTATAAATAATTTCATCTGTTGCAATTCAACCATAATCGTAATACAGTCTCATCCTATGTGGCGCACCCAATTTGAAAAAAATTTAATTTTTGTTGTTTTCTTTTTTCATTTAGTTAACATATATTTGTTTCACATTGTATATCTTATATAGTTTATGATATAATCTCTTTTAAGTATTCCTTTTTATACAAAATGAACTTTGTTTTGCCGGATTGCTTCTAAGGCTTATCATACCTATAAACGTGTTGCTAATGGTGCTTACGCCTGCAGTTTCATAGCTCCTAATCGCATTGCAACAATTATAAGAGAAATATAATTCAAATGTTTCGTAATCACATTCTTTTATAAAAAATTTCTAGACCATCTTTTCGTAATGATTAAAACTGTATTGTTTCTTTATGACCGATAGTTGTTTATGATATGAGTAGAACGGTACATTATATTAAACGAAGCAGTTTTAAATTAAGAAATAACCTCTTCTATGTATAGAAAGCTGTCGATGAAGTTCGGACAATGCATAAACTAAACTTGTTTTAACTTTGTTATAAATAACATAACTATATAATCTAACCTTTTCTAACTGTAGTTTATTCCATATTCTATTTATTTTAGGTCTAATGAACAAGTGTAATATAATATGCGGTAGCATTGCCGCAGTTCTATTTTTACTAGGAGCCGGTCTTCTAACAGCCGGTTTAGTCGTAGAATTTAGTGCTTTTCCCAAAATTATCAAGAAGAATGTTGCAGATGTAAGTATATCTAAATAGAGATCTTAAATAGTTTTAATATAAAGTTCATCTAGAAAAATAGTAAGATAGCGCTGTATAATCGCATCTGTGAAGGTTATTCGACTCGTAATTGATATTACTGGTTAATTAAAATTCCTAGTCAAGTGTACAATCCCACACAGCATCGGCTGGTGTTTCGCGGAGCTGTGGTAACTGCAAGAAATTTTCTTTGGAAGCTTATAAATCGCGGCTGATAGAGTAACATATGAAGTTAAAGGCCTGTTATAATAGTTCAATTGTAGCCCCCTTGCATATAATTACTTAATTATCTTTGTTCTCACAAGTTATACTAGGTGAAAACTATAAAAACATTGAAATGTACGCACTTTACTCACTGTTTGAATTTTGCCAAGCCCATTTCCACCCGTTTATTAAACATGTTACATTTCTTTCCTTATCTAAGGGGGCATTTTCCTGCGTTGGCAGTTAAATTGGATAGTTGAAAGAAAATATTAAAGGGATGCAAGACATGTGCTTGGCTACTATTGCTCAAGAAAAAATGTGAAGCCAATGAATCAAAGAATTTTCGTCAACATATATATTGAATGATTATTGTTCTTATAGTTTATTACAAGAGAAAGATTAAAGAATAACGCAGTAGATACACACAACGCTGCCAATCTAAATCTTGTAACCAACCAGTCAACCAAAACATATAAAATAGTAACATTAATTTTTACTACAAAAGCAAAACGTGTAAGACTTTCAGATTAGAATAGTCTATTTTAGGGCAAAGTGTTAGGACAAAACAGTGATGGTACGTTAAATACCTTTACTGGTCAATGGAAGAATGAAGCTTATATATCAACTATGTATTATTATATGTTTAATTATACAAATACAATTAGTCTTATGAACAGAGCCATTTATCCAGATGTTATGGAGAAAGGACCATATGCATACACGTAAGTTAGAATTTGTGAATTTCTTAGTGGCCCCTCGCATCAAATTCATTCAACTAATTCTGTTATATATAAATCACTGCACTAGTTTTTTAAAGAAGTATCACAATTGTGCATTTATTTAAAACATACTGTTATTGCAACACAAGCTAATGTCAAGTGTATTTTCTTCGGGCGTTTTTGTTGGCCTAATGTATTGTACAAGACTTACAGACAGGTTTAAACTGTTGCTCATTCATCTTTGCAGGGAAGTGATTAGAAACGACGATGTGAACTTTTCTCCGAACGGCGAGCAAATGAACTTCACAAAGAAGATACAGTACATTTTCAATAAAGATCTCTCATGTCCCGATTGCGACCCTTATAATGATACCGTCATTGTACCAGATATCAGTTTCTTTGTAAGTTAATTAAGTTAATTATTTAGAATTAAAACTATTTTGTCGCAGAGCTAACCTTATAAATATAATGAAAACATTTTTAAAGCAATCACTGTCATGGTTTCTGCAAAGCGGAGGCGTTTGAAGGAAGGCATATTGGTGCTTTACTTTAACCTTTCCTGATAGTTTTAACCTCAAAACAATGAACAGTAATAATTAAACAGTTTTAGTTAGCTATGGACTTCATTGAAGCAGCAGTTCAAGAATTTAGACAAAATCCACTGCTTAATGGAATTTGTCAAAAGCTAGGCAAAGAGGATATGTGTAAGGTTAGCTATAGATTCAGAAGTTTGTTAGACAAAATTTACTAATGATTAATGAGTTTTAATTTTGTTTATGAATTTACAGATTAGTTGTTCATATTCTAGAATATTGGTAACATCATTGAGAAAGAATTAGGAACTCTTATGGATGTCTTCAACACCGGACCATTTGTGCAAGTTGTAAGTTAATTTATAGTTAAAACACCTTTAGGAATACAATTTGTTTAAATAATCTGTTTTATTATGATAAGAAAGATCATGATTTGGCAGTTTTATTATGTAAACTTCATGCCTACGAACTTTTTTTTGTTTAGACGGTCGATCAACTACTCTTCTCTGGTTATGAAGCGCCTATTGCCACAAATGTTGTAGAAGGCTTTCTTAACTTCTTAAACACGCTGGCCGGAGTAAATCATTTCCATTTCAATGCATCCATGATACCGCCAATTATGCTTAACGTAAGTAGACAAAGCAAACTTAATTAGCGCAACCTGTTCCTTTGGAAAAAAAACTTTAGTTTTTGTGGAATCTGAACTAATTAACATTGATAGTATTAGTAGAAGTGTTCCAAAACAACAAAAGATGTTTATCTTAGAGTTGTAATAGAGTTTAGTTTCTACTTTACTTGTATACACACATATTTAGTGTTTATTTAGAGTGAGAACGGTACTACAGACTTCTTATACACGGTAAATACGGGTAAAAGTAATTATCAGTTGTCTGGTTATATCGATTCCTTTGTTGATTTGGCTGATGCTAAACTGAATAGTGTCGGACAGACATTGCCAAGTGCATGGTGAGTAATATCATTATTTTCTAAATTATCAATTAATATAAATTAGTAGTTAGAAGCAATGGTGTAAAATATTTTAAATAAATATCTGGGAATTCCAGATGTTTATTTTCTTACTAACTAGCACCCAGTCATACACTCCGTTTAGCTTTCACATACTAATTAATACACTATGTATTCGCAAACCCACTTAATTGTTGTAAGTAACATTTAACAATATTATTTTCTGTGAACCTTTAACCTCGTTAAACTTTAATTATCAATAAGGAACACGTTGTAGAATTCCTATAAAGATAACAAATTGTAGATAGCAAAAGAGTTAAAACTAAAAAGAGAAATGATAAAACCTTTATAAATAGGGAGTTCTTTTAGGTCGAGTGTTAAAATTAATTTATAGTTCGTTCCAAAACCTAAACTGCAAAGCTGTGAAAAGTAATTAAACAATGGTGTACAATTTTTGTCATTAAAGTTTCTATAGCAATAGTCAATTCGACTCGGAATAAATACTCGCAGCGTGTGCAGATTAGCTTTTCAAATTGACTATCCAACAACCATGAATTTGGTAAAAAGTGTTCCTTCTCCCTTTCTATTTATTATCTACTTAGGTGGCCTGCAGCGAACACCGGAAACTGTACTGGACACAGCGCCGAACCTGCTCTAAGAATAGACGGGACTAGTAAGTTGTTATAAACATTAATAATATTATTAATATAATAAAGAAAACTAATGTTTATTTAGACGCTGATTACTTCAAGTCTTATATCGAGAAAGATGAACAACTGCCTATTTATGTAGAGGGTCTTTACAGGTTAGTTAATGACAAAATCACAAAGATTTTAAAAGTATGGAAAAAGCTAAAAATAATTTTGTGTATATTGTTTAAACCTACATAATAGTAGTACGTATCAACTGAAGGTTTAACATATAATAGCGCTTCTTGTGAATTGGCACACTGCAAAGACTAAAGTACGTAAGTCAAAACTATACTGTAAAAAAATTGAAATCTGATACCAAGTCATTATCAGAAGTAGTAGAAGAGTGAATCTGTAATAACGATATAATAACTTATTTCAGAACTGTGTATCTAACTTATGACAGAGAAGTTGAAGTGAAGGGAATCAAAGGATATCGATTTGTGCTTCCGGCATCTCAATTCAATTGGGAGTAAGTTTATAT
>JAQGAV010002181.1:0-16834 GCA_034691345.1 Phasmarhabditis papillosa
AGCGTGCTTGAATGTTCCCTTATGATTCCCGCAATCCGACTTCTAGCTGCCCCAAAGATGGAAAGAATAACAAGAACTCCCGTCATGTGATATACATTGATATACGGAATAAATAATTTTTTTAAACATGACTCAACTAGCAGATCGTAAAAGTTACCTGTAATAACCCGCATGCCTGTTTATGCCGCCTCTATCCGCCGCACTGTCGATTACCGGTTCCTCGATGAATCCTGAAAGTAGTTAGTTAAAATGATTGTAAAACTTTTTCAAATGATTTACATTCTGGAGGTGATTGTTTGAATATGGGAAGTACTTTTACACGCGAGCCTTGTAATAAAAGATTCTTTTCATCGAAGGAAACGGTAATTCAAGAAGTAGTGTATTTCATTCGTTTGGTTATTTGTAATTGTTTCGAATAGTAAGTAAGACAATGTGAAAAACAGATATTGACTGGTTCCTGCAATCCTTGAACTACTTAATTTGGGTTGAAGCATTTACATTTGCCAAAAAGCTAGGTTGGGCATTCGGTAATGTTCTTGGAAAAAGAACGGTAAAATAGTAAACCGGATATAATAAATATAATAAATAATAATAAAAATAATAATAAATATATACCGGTAAAACGGACGGTATACTGGTTATCGTTTTACCGGTATACCGTTTACCGTACCATACCGCCCACCATACATATAACTTTCACTAACCTTGTGAGAGAAATGCAAAAAAATTGAAGAAGAAGCCAAGTCCCAGTTGTATCACATTAAACGTTGCGTAATCTAATTTCCAAGCCATCTATAAGAATAACTCAGTTTTATGAAAGATAAATTATATGAAGATTAACTGGCAAACAGTGAATAACGATTAAGAATGAAAAACTCAAATGTTCTAGGGGATAAACTGAGTATAGTCGGCTGACCAATCGCTTGCAGCTAAAGGTTCCAAATAAATTCAAATTAGAGCATAGATTTGCTTTAATTGCTTTAATAAACTCTAATACATTTGCAGTACGTGACATAACCCTTGGCAAGCGATTTGTCCGCCGACTATACCATATGTATTCAGTAATAACTTTTGCAAATCTATTGAAAGTTACATGTTTACAGTTTCAGTAGAGTACTAGGTACTTTCAGATAGTTTGATCAAAATATGGTTGTTTCCCCCATGTGATTGGAATTAAATAGTTTAGCGAATGTTTGAAAAATAACATATAACAATACATGGCAATGAATCGAACTTTAATCACGGTAATCAGTCAGAAAAGTGAGCAATGTTATGATAACTACTGAAATTATGAATAATATAACGACCAAAGATTTAATATCAAACTTAAATGCAAAAAAAGTCTTTCGTTACTGTCGCATTTAATCAAAAAGAACTTTAATTTCTCCTTTTTTAAGCTACGTACAAGCAAAGGCGAAAGTAAATATTCCGGTCAACTCTGCAGTGGGCGGACTATCCATAGTCCTTCTCAATGCCTAGGTCTTGAGATGGACTATCTATGAAAAGATGGTAACGAAGCTGACCAAAATGCTGCTGCGTGGATATAGTAGAATTAAGAAAAAAAAATTTTTAAAAGAAAATTTAGAATTTAAAAGTAACAAAGCCGTGTTAATAAAATTGGGTTGCAGGAGTGTTGCAATATTTTGTCTGAATAAGGCAGAGCGAAAGCAATTTTGCAATCTGCTGATTACGCGCGCGTAGAATGCCAGCAGGCGCTGCATTTCTACTTTTGAATCTGACTATATCTCTAGCACGAAAAGATCCAATAGACATGGAAGAACATTTAAAACATTGCTAGAGTCGGATTCAAAACAAATAACAGAGCGAAAAAAATTATTTACAAGCCAAGCGCAATTGCGTACAAGCAGTTTTGGCTTGAAAGTTTTTTCTACACTCCATTATTCATTTTGTACCCGACTATATTCAGTGTAATGACTTTGATATTACGATTCTTAATATACTTTGAGTGATTTGAAATGTTTTACGAAACTTGGTAACATTATTTCCTTTCTTAAAATTCCTTGAAGAATAAGCCTATTAATAGCTTCTTGATTAAAATGTGAAAGCTGGCCGCTGCCAAGGACTTACAGACTTTCTCAGCTGGGTTGTCTTGTCACGCGCGGATAGAACAGGTCTCTAAGGGAGTGAAGCCAGAAAGAACATGCCAATATGATAATTGGCTAAGTAAGCAGGAAAACAAATGTTTCAGAGAAAATAGGTAAGTGAAATGAATGGGGCAGTATTACCTACAGGGCTTACTATTTTATATTAACTGGTTCCAGTAAATATTCCAAAAATGAAAGACAGTTTTTAAAGATTGTTTATTCATATTTTATGAAAGACGAGATCACAAATATTTGGAGGATAAAGTGAGACCATAGGGAGCCAGGACTCCATTGCACAGAACCTGGGGAGCGGAGACGGCGTATCAGAAACTTGCAGGAGTTTTTTCAGTTGGAAAAGGAAAGTAATAAATAAGTAAATAATATAACAAAATGATATTTGGATCAGAAAGAAGAAGCATAGTCGGTAGACTAATTGCTTGCAAATGGTTGCGGTACGAACTGCAAATTATTTAGAGCTTACTTCTTAGAACAAATTTCGAACAAATATATGCTCCAATTTTAACTTATTAGACCTTTAACAGCAAGCGAATAATCCGCTGACTATAGTGTTGTTTTTTAATTGAAAATGAAATTGAGGCATAATACAGTGTTCTCCAAGAGCAAAGAGGTTGTGTTGTCTGCATATTTTTAGGACAGAGATGTTGTCTGTGATGGTTGAAGTGTTGTGAATTAGACCTTTAAATTTTTAACACCGTTTCTATATTTTAAATTCGATGTTGCTGTTAATGTTTCGACAGGTACGGATGTTACTGAATCTTACAAGTTATTATGCTGATGTAGGAGATTGAAACATTTACTTTTCTAGAACGGAATGTGAACTATTTGTTAACTGTTCTAGTCTAAAGAACATAATTTAAGTAAATTTAGTCTATCTCAAGACCTAGGTTTCCAGCGCGACATCACGAGCGGGGCGCAGTGTTATAAGAAATGTATTACTTTTTGAGAAAACGCACCACGTTGACTGATTTTACATTCATTTTTTATATAACACAACGCCCCGCTCGTGATACCGCGCTGGAATCTAGGTCTTGAGATAGTCTATATAACAGAGTGAATGCATTATTTGAAAAAAGAAGTTTTAACTAAAATTTCAGAAAATGGCGAAATCATGTTTTAATCTCAAAATATCATTGTTATTTTTTCTTTTGTACAATTTACTCCAAAAATTAAATTTTCAGACTTGGTGTAGGGATAAAATTGTCTGCAACATTTACCTTCCCCCTGCTGGATACCCTCAGAGCGCGGTGGTATACGTAGGCTTCCGCAATTACGTATTTGTCTTTTTCTGGACAGATACAAAATAAAACTGGTACATTATCTCTGATAACAAACAAAACATTGCGCATCGAACCATATAAAGGAAGTTTAATTTTGTCGCAGAACGAGCGTTTTTTGAAATCTTAAGCAACACCACTAAATGTAGTCTTTTTTGTTAGAGACTATACATAAATCAGGCGCAGTGAAATTATATGTTGAAACATTTCCCATTACATTATGAACTACTACGTATTCTAACAAATCAAACTTTTTCATAATGGTTATAACGATTTATAATTTGTAGATATTTTATAATGTGTACTTACTTTGTTTCGGTAAAACAATAACACTATTCTATACAATCTGCTAAACAAATTTCTCACATAAAGTAGTAGAATAAAGCATAGAAAAGCAATAACGGCGATATCAGTACAGAATTTATGCTTTATCAGTGAACACGTTGCAGCAAATGAATAGTTACGCTTTAGGACAATGGGGGGTGGCTAATATTTATAGAAAGTGGTGTAGTCTGATTCGAGAGTAATAATGGAGTGCTAAAAAAAATCTCGTTGAAAATGGCTCTGAAAGAATTCGAAAACTGAAAATATACGCAAAATTTCCTTAAAATACACAAGAAACACTCCATCTTGAATCCTCACACTATTGGAACTTAAAGGAACATAGGGAGACTTAACTTGCCAATATACTGTAGATCAGAGAAAAACAGTTTTTATTGCAAAATTGGTGAAAAAGTTCAACATTTTATAATAAAAACACTGTTATTAGTTCAACTTTTCGTGCTGAAATGGATTCAAAAAGAATTGTTGCTGATTTCTCAAAACGCAACAAGTTACTGATTCAAACGGTATTATTGGTGGTAACTTCCTTGAAATTTCACAAATTTTCTTTAGAATATGCAATTACAATTCAGCAAGGTATTGGAAACTAGTTGTAAACCTTTTGTAACATTCAGTAAATTTATAATATAAATGCAAATATACTTTGCAGTAAAGTTTTTTAGACAATATTTGAAAGTATATAACCGATAATCGATAACGTTTCAATCCGCTGGTATAATTATTCCAACGATCATATGACAATGATAAGCATGCCCATGAACGTACTTGGTTTACTAAATTAACATAATAGATGCAAAAAATAAGGGAAAAGTTTGTTTGTACACAAAATCCAGATATGGTTAGCAGGTCGATCCGGCCTGGTTTTCCAAATATCAGGCCGGGTCGGCCGGGCCGGTTACCAGCTCTGTGTTTACCTGTGTAAGAACTTTTTACGGTCTCAAAGTACTGGATCCCGAAGACTGTGGAAAGTTTCGTTATGGATCCTATGCCACCGAATAATCAACAATATAGTGATAGTTTTCAAATTAGAACAAGAAATGCCCATCTTCTTAACATAACATAATAAGGGCTCTAATGGCAAGAACTGTACCTCTGAATACAAGAACATAATCACCCGGCACATACAAAATCTCATATGATAATATGATTACTGTAATAAATAATTGTAATCAGAATTGGTTGTAAAAGATTATTCCATCTCGAAATGTCTTGCGTGATCATTGAGATAGAAGAGCAAACGGAATATTATCAGAAGATCAGGATTATCGGTTGAATTCAAAATGAGGCGAAAAAGTCTCCGACCACTCACCCAAAGGTAAATGTTTCGCATATGCTTATGTAAGGTAAACGGAACAGTAAAACAATTTGTTTGCGCATTTTTGCCCACTTGAATAATAAACAAGTAAAACGAAGATGTTCCCTTAGGGCATCGGTTGCTCATTTGAAAATTCTTATGATTCACAAGTTATGTGTACAAGCAATGGTCGATATTCATGTAATCCGTGCATAAACCAAGATGCCAAGATGAGGGAACTACCTCATAGTAAATGAAAACACCTTAATTGAGGGGCAGCAATGGGCGCGAGGGCTCGCGTAAACGCAGAGTCTTCAGTCTTCAAAAAAGCCTTTCTGGTGGATATTTTTCGTTTTTAAAACGCAAGTGTAATTGCAATAACCTACTAAATCATTACGCTATCTTTCGAATAATAATAAGCATATTCAGCTTATTTTTATTTGATTATTATTGTTATAAAAATGATCCTAAAACATAAACAGCAATCTGAAAACAATATAATTGAATGTTTTATAATTCACAGTCACTTTTTCACTTCAATGGGTAGGGTGGACTTTTTGACCGATAACATCTCTCGCTAAAATGTTTGTTCGATTTTCGGATTGAAAACTATGCGCAATCAATTTTAGTAAAATAATAACGAAATCTAGGTATAATTTAAAATATTTGCAAAATTTTGTTTGAGAAACAGGGTATGTGTTATACAATTGTTTATAGTTAAAATATTATTGTGTTTTGAAAGTGGGAAACATTCATTTTAATGCTATAGGTTAACTCATTTTAAAATGTCTCCAAAATGCGTGCAACTTGTCAGAAATAGCAAAAACTTCCCGAATTGGTAGAACTTTTCAATTTTCTTCCCAATAAAATCTAAATAACAAACGTTTAACCTTGAAAAGAATAGTTTTCCAATCTCGACACACTATTTCTAAACCAGTTTTTTTTCGCAACTGAGCAACGAAATGCATAGTAGACGGAAGAGCCAAAACTTTTAGTTTACTTTATATTAAAACCGAAACGACAAGATTCTGTTTTAAGTATGTTAAAACATATATATATATGGTTCAAAGTTGTGTTCAAGTGGTAATATTCCAAAACGACTAATCGTAAAAGAGTAAATAATGTATGTGCAAAGTTTCGGCAATCAATGGGGCCCGGCCCATTTGCGAGGTCTGCTTATATTAAAACCGAAACGAGAAGATTCTGTTTTGACTATGTTAAAGCTCAAGTATATTGTTTTAAACCGTGTTCAAGACAACTAATAATCCAAAAGCGACTTAATAAACTTAAAAAATGGAAACCACTAGTCTTTATAACGTTCATAATGTAAACGCAAAGTTGAAACGTTTACTTCTACCTAATTCGTCTCCAATATATTAGAAGGGTAGCAAAATGCTCATGACTGAAGATCATTTTAAATCAGTCCATTTTATCAGTTCATGTCGCTTTCACATACCTAACTGGCTGTAAAGCAAACTAAATGACAACAATCAAAACTATATAGAAATGTTTTGCAGCTTTTACTCAATAAATACCTAATGCTAGACTTTTATTACAGAAAAACTAATAATATAATAATAAATATAAGAATAACAAAATTGTAAGGCTTTCTAAATAGTCAAATGGTTTTCAAATATTTTCCTTAGATGAAAAACGAAGTTATTCGAAATGTTAAGTAGTAGAAACGCTGGCCATGTGCTGCAATCAGCGATGTGCGGAATTCCGCATTCCGCATCCGCGTTCCGCCGAAATTTTTGAAAGTTCCGCGTTCCGCACGGTTTGGAGAAAATTCCGCAGTTCAATAACTATATTCAAATTTATTGATTATGTATAACTGCACTATGTAAACGTTTGATTCTAGTACTATAAAACGCTTGGGAAAGCCTAGAATTCAATTTATGTTGAGAGGTAACCTGAAGCGACTGCGTTCCGCAGAAGTTTCGCAAAAGTTCCTTGTTCCGCACTTTTGGAAAAATAGTGTTCCGCACATCGCTGCCAGCAATAAATGTAGCAAATTGAATACAAACGGACTGGCAATATTAATTTTAGGTATTGAATATAATTTGAAATTAAAATGAAGAAAGAATATTCGTATTAAAATAATAAATATTCAAAAAGAAAATAAGACATTCGAAATCACATTAAAGCAAGTGAATGAATGAACGCAATCCTGCACCTCGAAAGCAAATGTTGCAAACCTTTGTGTAAGTTAGGTAAAGTCTATAAACTAGTTCTAGTGAGAAATTCTTTTCAAAAACCATAAAATATAAATATAAATTTAGTAGATATGAATAGTGATGTTTTAGGATTATAGCAAAACAAAGACAGACAATAAACTTTATAACAGCAAACTAATAAACAAACTGCTAAATAACGCAAGACAGAATTAAGTGTACAACCCAAACACCTAGTCCAAAAATATGAATAGATATGTAATAACACCAACTTGCATAGAGTTATAGCCTACGGATGAATCTCATGTAAGCCCAGGCTGCGAATATTGCGCACCCAGTAATAATCATCAAAATTCAAAAAATATTATAATATCTTTAAACGCATTTTTCTATGGGTATTTTAAGCAAAAATCATATTGTTTTGGTGTCTACCGTTTCAAATACATGAAATTTTGCCGTGGACTATAGTAATAAAAATATCCGAGAGTAATAATGGAGTGTTAATAACGAATCTCGCCAAAATGGCTGTGAAAGATTTCGAAATACGAAAAAATACGCAAAATTGCATAAAACACGCAAGTAACACTCCATTATTCCTCCTAAATCAGACTATAACATAAAGGTAACTGTTTAAAATACTGAAATACCTTATGTCGGACTCCTCCATAAAATGGAGGAATCTATTTATAGTCCCTTTAAGTCCTTTTAAGTGAAGAGTAATGTAAACTAATGGTTGGAAACACTGGAGTAAATGTTTCAGAATAGCATATCCAGTAACCATGAAATCTAGACCACAATTGTTCAGAACATTAACTATAATATATGTAATCTTCTAACAACAATTCGGAAGACAGCGAGCCTAAACGCACTGTTAACATTTAAAACATTTCAGAAACAAACTGAAACGCTCCGCAAGCCTCACTGGTTCACTTACAAACGTGAAGGATAGAAAAATGAGTCGAAAACACGTCTACGAGCGAGAAAATTCAGCTTAACACCTAGTGTTTCCGGCCGGTATTGCCGTTTTTGCATTGTTTTTCGAAGTGGCAGCATCCGCTGTTCTATTCAGTCTGAGGAGGATAGCTCCTCGACCAGCCGGCGGTATTGTCTACTGTTGTCCGACGAGACGCTTGATGTTCCAGCGGTGTTGCGCGCGCGCCGGCGCGGTAATCCTTTTGTCAATCGTAGTGTTGTCTCATTTAATTGAACAACACAATAATACTAACATTCAATAAAGACTGAAGATGCCCGTTTGTTTTTCGAATTGAAATGTTGTTTGCCGAGTGGGTTAAATTTGCTGAAATGGATAGCTGGTTGAAAGGTTGCAGTCACTTTAGTTCCAGGGGAAGCAAGGATGTACCGGTTTATGCGGACCGTTTGAAAGTTGAGAAGGAAGTGGCAGAGAATACAGGTATTTAAATTACTTTTATAAAATTTATTTTTGTGGAGACTCCACTTTACTGTATACAACAGATTAAACGGAAACACGACGAACTTCGAAACATTTACTTCCCGAGATAATAGAATGAATATATTTCGTTGATTGAGATGATTTTTCTAATCAGGATGTTATTTGCGGATGTCAATGTCGTTAATTAATTTATTGTCCTGTAATTGCACATATCACACAATAACTGTAGATTTCTTCGGCGCAGGGTTTCGGCCATTCATTCCGGAATCTTCTGAGCAAAGAGCTCCTTTCTAACACTCACTCTTCGGGTGCACAAAACATGAGATAAGTAAACTGCTGGTTTCCCAAGTCTTCTGCAGCTACGGGGAGTCGAACCCTCAGCCTCAGATCGTCACGGATTCAGAGGTCGCTGCTCTAACCACTAGGCTGAAGCACACGATCGTTATATAGCATGAATCAAGAGATGCATTACCAGCGCGGTGTTAGTGAAAGGCGGTGTTATATATAAATGAATGTACTTGTGAAGTATAGACCACAGATTATCTATTATTTTCTATATAACATCGCTGCTCCGCAGGATACTGCGATGGAAACCTAGCTCTATAAGTTTGTGTAAATTCTTTTGAAAATTGTAATTGAACCTTTCGTCTAATCAAAGTTGGTTAATCAGTAATGAGTTGGAAAGATTATCTAGTGGTCATTATTTCTATATTTGTAGTATTTAATCAAATCTTCATATATACAAATTCCCTTTAGTCTATAACAAACAAAAGACCGCAGAGTACGGTGGTATCTCAGTGTATTCTTTATTGTTATGGGCTATATATATATATGGACTATATACGAGTAAATGGATCATTAGTTCACTGCTCGGGCCAATCCATGAAAAAGTACCGGTTGCAACCATCTAGATCCATTTTGTAGATGCCATCAGTCTAAACAAGTAGATTAACAATAAAATCAATTTATAACTATTGGTGATTTCAATCTTCGTTTGAAATAGACAATAAAATAGACTTTCTTCTTCAAACTAACCCTAAGCTCAAACGTGTGAGAGTTCTCAGTTCCTTTATGAACTAAGAATTTTACAACTTCTTCAGAATTCTCGGATAATCGTAGTGAACACCACCACTCAGTCCACGCAAATGGATCTGAAAAATGAGTGGATGCAAATTGTTTTTCGCTAAGATGACAATATCTCTGTCAGTCTCATTGTGTTTGTCTGAACTATTACTGTAGCAGGGTTGGGAATTTCACGGGGCCGCCCGGGCCGAGGCCGAAAATTCAAAATGTCGGCCCGCGGAGGGGCTATTTTTATGAAACAATTCGACTGATTTAGGTAAATATTCTGATAAATAATATTCAAAAACATAAATAGGTAAAGAGTATTAAACTCTTTATGGGAATACAGAAAAATAGCGCTGAAAACTAACTTTTTTGAACAATATCCGCTAAAAAGTGTGAAATAGACTAGGGCTGTCCGGACCGGGGCCGAAAATTTGCAAAAAATTTTGCACCCGCGACCTTTCCACTGTGACTGACTATAGTAGACAAGTTATACAACACTTTTTCTTGAAACAGTTTTTTAAAGTAATGACCTATCATACTCTTAATAAAACGATCATAACTTCTTTTCAATTCAATTTCGGTACATTTTTTGGAAGAGACTTGAACAAATTGAATTTAATATACAGCAAGAGTGACAAGGGCCGGCCCGCAATTTTCAAAGAATTGCTTATAAATTTATTAAAAGTATAAATTTTCGATCAAGCTAAAAAAGATGTTGTAGGCCATCATCTTAGAAGTAATGTCTATTTGTTAGATTCACCATTTTTTACTAAATTAGAATTGCAATCACAAGGTTTGCATTCAGGCCCGGGCCAGCCCGTTTTTGCCAATTACTGCTGCGTTTTAAGATATGTCGGAAAAGTAGATGTACGTTATCGAAAAACAATTATGGCTATGCTGTAGAGCTAATCGCTAACTACATAACTGCTTTTGCTCAGGGAGAAACATAAATGATTAAGGGTCGTTATCTCCAGGCCCACATTTGGGCCCGGGTCGGCCCGTTGCCTGCCCTGATATATATAAGTAAGATAATCTGCACTCACATATATCGACTGCATAATATTCACCGGGTTGTATTATCTTCTCTCCGGCACTGCGTCTCCGTTTTCTACATTCAATGGTAACTTCGTGTTCCAAATAATTTCGTATCTGTAAAAGTTACACCACAATGTCTTTATTGGGTTATTTCGGTGGTTAAATATGAAAATTTGTATATTAAATCATTAGAATAAAACATGGTTTTTAGTATATTTTAAGGAAATGTCGGTTGCTACAAATAGGAAAGCGGCAAAAGTAAATGTTTCGAATATAATTATAGAAAATTTGATCATTAGCAATTTAGTTACAACCTTTACATTTACTGTGCCCACAATATTCTCCAAAATTGACCTCCGGCCCGTTCCGTACACACCATACTCAAAACCAAACATAAGGCTCCCCCCCCCCCCCATTTTTACGAAATAACAAATTTATGGTAGAAAATTTGCATATAGTAAGGGGGGGACCCTTACTAATTTTTGATAGAAAATGAAAAAATTGAGAAAAATAGTAAGGGGGCCCTTAGGTGCTTTCTCAAATTTCATTTTCAAACCTCGGCCCGGGCCGAAAATTGAGAGGTCTGGTTACAACTAATAATATTCCTAACTCACTCTAAAAGTGCTTGCCTTCCTTCTAGCTATCATGTTACGCAGAACCACAACCACATCTTTATTGAAAAGTGAACCTGATGCAAGGATTTCGAAACAATTCATTATGTTGACTGCCTAAGTTCTGTTATTAAAAACAAGAAATAACGAGCAAAGAAAAAGAATCTATTAAACTGTAGTCTGTATAGAACTGTTTCCGAGCTCATGGCTTGACTCATGGTTTGCCCCGGCATCGAGCTTCTTCACACAACCATCGTGTGCAAAGCCAGGAAACTAAGAAGGTCAGAGAAGGATAAATTGTAAGAGCAAAAGTCAGTGTTTGCGCCGAACAAGGAATAAATACAGGAGCTATAGTATGTATTCGGAGATTGGATTCCAGCGGGACAACGCAATAAGGTAGCGGTGTTATGTAAAAATAAATGCACTTGCTGTGAGGCTCTCATCAATCAACCGATATTTCTTTTTTTTCAGATACCGCTGATTATTACTTAACGGGCTTCAAACCATAGCCAGGGTGGCGGATTGTGGGCCATAAAATCTGTTGGATTCGAGCCAAAATAATAAATCTAACACGTTATTTTAACAGTTCTTAGTTAGAATAAAGGTGACCAAATGTGTTGGGTGGCTAGATCCTACGCTCCCCTTCAAGTTTCTGAAAAAAAATAAGAATGAAAACTCGAAAAATTGAACAGACTTTACACACACGAATATATTCAGAATGATTGCAAACGAAATAGTTAATAAACCTGAAACAATTGAAAATATTAATTGCCAAGATAGTTTATTAGAATGACAATAACGTAAGTTGCCGGTGCGGGGGGAAACTAATCTCCTAAACTACTTCTCCTAATACAAACAAACAATTGTTAACCCTGATTAATTCCTAAAATCGATGTTTTATTTGCGCATTAGCAGATGGAAAGACATTTTACGTAATGTGTTCCGCGGTGGGGTGTTAAAAATTCTAAAAATACGCAAGTGACTCTCCATTATTACTCTTGGCGATATTGTTAGTACGTAAATTGGTTACTAAATTCTACAAAAAAACTGGTTTCATGCCATTATCATCAGTCGCATTAGGATATCATTTGATCCACGGCCTCACTTCACATTTTCCGAAGTTTGAAGCACATTTTTTGTCTGAGAATGAAAGTGGCACCTGGAAAATGTCGGATTTCAAGAGAAAACCTGATTTTTGCACCAGTTTCAATATTTCAATCTCGCAGAGAGTTGATGAAAGATGAGAAGATTCCAAATACGCCCGGAAATTAAGTAATGATTTTGATTTTCAACAAAGGCAAAGGTGATCCACGGGACATCAACAATTATCGTTACAGCTACCACCAGAATATGCTGCTTTAAAATATAGATTTTCAATTCTTGACCATATTGTCGATATCAGAGATATAATTTATGGTGCGGTTATTGTGAATTTCAAAAATACCTTGTTGATCATTCGGCTATAGAAAAATACAGAAGAACTATGTCATAAACGCAACTTGCTTTAGCACTACCAACGCTCAGAAATATCAGTTGAGTTGCAATCGGGAGAAGCTTCTCATTGAATCCAAGTTATTGAACTTGTTTTCAATGAAGTGTTTAGCAAAAATGACTGGCTAAACTACGGCTTAATATATCGACGGAAGAAAACATTTGCATTCGAGAAATGCCATGCAAAAAAGCTTGCAAAAACTTTCAGATCAACTTTTAGAAGTGGTTAGAAGCTTTGCCTCATAAGCTATGGGTCGTTGGTTCTATTTCACCCGTAGGAAGAATTCTTGCAAATTTATTTTGATTCGCCGCCTCCACTCCCTTCCAATGGTTCCCTCGTCTCACTTTTTCGCTCAAAACATCTGTGGCATCGAAGAAACCACCATTGTGATAAGAGTGATACAGGAAATAAAAAACATTAAAAAATAATTGAAATAACAGTGAACCAGCAATGGGAAGTCACATTAAGTCAAAATAGGTTTTACTTCTGTCAGATTACGGATGGTTTGAGCGGTATTGTGGGGAAGTGGATACTTGTCTAATTTACTAAATATCAATCATTGCTCCATTTTAGGCCAGCGTAAATGTATATAAACCCTTCTCACAACAACTTCTCAAAAACAATTCATTTTTAACTGCAGTCCATAGTTTTCTTTAGTTACTATAGTCTATAACAAACAAAATACCGCAGAGCGCAGTGGTATACATAGGCTACCGCAATTGCGTATTTATCTTTTTCTGGATATGATACAAAATAAAACTAGTACAATAATATTTTTCTGACATCAAACCAAAATTTGCGCATCGAACGATATAATTGTTTTCCAATTTAGCGTCAGAACGAGGGATTTTAAAAACCTTACACAACACCACTCTCTGCAGTCTTCTTTTTGTTATGGACTATATCTTCTACAGTCAACTAACCATAAACATTCTCCAATAAAACGTCAATCCTACTTTTAGGGTAAGAAATGTTACTTGTACAAGTTGTTCTGTTGGGCTATTTTGTTCCCTTTGCGGCTGGTTTAATGTGTTATAAAGGTATGCTGCGGTGGCATAATCCTTCTCAAGACCTAGGTTTCCAGCGCGATATTATTATCGGGGCGCTGTGTTTTAAAAAATAAATGGAGAGAGAAGCACCACGTCGATCGATTTTCATTCATTTTTTAGCACTGCGCCCGCTTGTGATACCTCGCTGGAATCCTAAGTTTTAAGATGGACTATAGTTTATAATTGTCCTACCGAAACTCATTTAATAAAGATTTAGTAAATTCATGGGTATTAACAAACACGACTTCTAAAATTGTATTTCTCAAATTCTGCTTCGATTTCAGGAGAGAAAACACATTTCTATACAATAGGCTACAACGGAACCGACAAGGAACTTACAACTGTAGTTTGTGCTGAATATTGTACGAAGTGAGTAAAGAATAAAAAAATAGGGACTGGCGCCCCTTGAACGGATTTTTGAAATTAGACATACAAGTCACATCAGTCGAAAAATGCTGTTTGGTGTAATCGCAGTCGGTATATATAATAATATTTAATAATTATTGAAAAAATCTTACTCGGCTCCTGAGCTACGAGCATTTCTAAATTGCACCACTTATTGGGAGTTACTGTATAATTGTGTGCCAAAATTACCTTTCAGTACCGCGCCGAGAAAGGGGGCGTGGTCGCTGGCCTCTATAAATAGTGTTGCAGTTTGATTTTTTGAAAAATTAAAGTTGTCTGCCTCACAAACTGTTTCACAGAACGGCTGGGGGGGAGTGTTGGCGACCCCCCGAAAGCGATTTCATAGTATCTTATATTTTAACAACAATCAATATTTGCCGGTTTCGAGTTTCTAAAAATGTTATGGATTTAGATGTGCTATTATTAAAGAAGTAACTATGCTACGCACAACGTGACCGTTGAATTTGGTTTTTATTGGTTATCGTGGGAAAAATTTATTAAAACCTGGAAAATACCGACTGATGGCCTAACATCCCTTTTTAGGACTTTTATTTATGAAAAAAATCTTTACGCAAGAATGTACACAACATACGGATGCGATGACAAAAGCTGGTGTCTACCAAATGTGAGTAAATGCATTCCAGGCTTGCAGTTCGAGGTTGGACATATAGTGAGCACCGAGAGTAATAATGGAGTGTCACTTTCATATTTTTACAATTTTTAACACCGCGCCTGCTGGCAAATTGCACGCGCGTACTTGCAACGTACAATATTGAACGGAGAGTAGCCGCCAGATACTGGCGGGGTGCTCGCAAAAGGGGCTTAGACGAGCGTTGAATTCATTACACGTCATCATTACTCTTGGCGCTGACTATATTTGTTCATATATACTTATTTCCTAGTATCTATTCAGAGTTGTACTAGAGAATCTTCCTCAACAAACGGGTGCTGTTGCGACAGCAACTTCTGTAACCACGAACACACATCATTGGAGGACCTTGGCGGAAGTACTTATCAAAAGTAAGCAATGTTGACTATTAGCTTGTTATATACCAATTTAGCGTTTATCATTTATTATGACCAATAAACAGACACTATAGTTCAAATTATCTCCGTCACCAGATACCATAATTGGACTTTTCGCTCAAACGGTGGTTATTTGCTTTAGAGTTGCTAAAAAGTTTTTATTTTCAAGTTTTCAAGTTTTTGCATGAAACTAACTGGTTCAACTAATTTCTGGTAAATCGGTATAATCGGATTCAAAAGTAAGCTGCGTGTAGGCTGCGTATTTGGACAAATTTAACACTGCGCCTGCGGCATTTTACGCACGCGATATCAGCAGATTGCAAAATTGTTTTCCCACTGCTGTATTTCTCACAGAGAATACTGCAACCCCAATTTTATTAACACGGCTGTATTAATTTTTTCACGACATTTAGTACCACAATGTTGTATACAGAATAAGAGAATGCAATGCGAGGAAATACATATCCATTGATCCTAGGAATATTCTGTATACAAGACGTTAACAACACGACTCTTTCACGGATAATGTAAGATTGGGGTGATCGTCTATTACCTAGTTGAGAGGCACTACTCAATATTATTATTTCATAGTATTCTGAAGTACCATCGAGTATTCTGGTGGGGATTGGCGCTTCTTGACAAATAATCGAGCTACGAGAACAATTAAGATAATAGTGATTAAGCATGAGTAGACGAGAAGAATTTTATAGTTATCTTGCAACCAGTTCATGTGGGTTACTGTATTTGAGTTTCCGACCTGAAATGATGAATTGTAATAGCTAAACCGGGCTGGAAGCTGCTTTTTTTAATTTATGATGTCTGATACTTTCTGATAAAAATTTTAATTTCTGACATAGAGGACTGGTCAGCTTTGTTGAGAGAGAGTGAAGAAGAACGTTTCAGGCCTTACGATTTACCAAACATATGTTGGTTCGTTTTTTGGTACTGTTTAAATTATAATTTCCCTACAAAACATATAAACGCACTTTATCCTTGGTCATCTCCAGTTCTTTTTTGGCAATCTCTAGTTCTTTCTTGCTTAAGTTTAGCATTTTCTCCAGGTTATTATGTTTATCTATTACAGTCTCGTGTGCTTCTTTCCAAGATTCAACTTCTTCACGGGCATCGTCAAGCTGCTGCTTTACTACTTTGTTGTTATCATCAATAACTGCTTGGAGTCCCTTTCGAGCCTGTTTTTCCTTTTCCAATTCGCCTTCTTTTTTGATTTTCTCTTCTTGGGTTTGTTCTTTTATATTTTTAAGTTTGTCGTGTTCGCCTTTGATCCTATTCAACTCGACGGTTGTCTTCATACAATCATTGAGAGCCCTGCTAGTGCGCTGCTCTCTTTCTTTTTCAGCCTTTCTGGGGATTAGGCCTTTAAAGAGAGAGTGCCAGGTGCTGAAAACGAAAAATGATAATATATAGTCCATTTCAAACTTAGGTTTCCAGCGCGGTATCATGAGCGGGACGCAGTGTTATGAAAAATTAATATACTTTTAGAAAAAACGTACCAAGATCGGAAGAGCA
>JAQGAV010002182.1:0-16831 GCA_034691345.1 Phasmarhabditis papillosa
CTCGAGAACCATAAGGAAATTTGAAAAACTAAGAACATTTCTACCATTTTAATGACTGAAAACAACAGTATTCACGAGATAAAAGTAAAATTCGTAATATAAGTACGGTTTTCAGCCAATTTTGGAATATCTGAAATACAGTAACCCGGGACAGCGATGCCAGCGAAGCCCAAAATTCAAAATGCTGTAAAATTGTTCGTTTTTCTTCAAATTTTTTGAAATTTATATAGTTTTTCATAACTTTTCAATGTGAATAATTTAAAACAAAAGTTTTGAGTAGACCGTGCCTTTAAGTTCTAAAAAGAGTATCAGATAATATGCTAATATCGCATAAAATCTGCCAAGAATGATTTAAATAAAAATTTAAAAGTCAATAAACAATAAAAGAATAAAGTTATTATAATATTTAGCTAATAACTGCTATTTAATTTTCAGATATGAAGTTTGGACTGTACATCCAATCTTTGGTAACGTTTCCTGGATACATGGTAGTCCGACAAGAATAATAATGTATTATATAAGTTGGTGCCAAGTACCCACTCGTACTCCTCCACCTCTTTATGCTATACTACAGAAATCATTTCTCCTAAAAGATACAATTCACCTTATTCGATTTCCAGGATTTGAGAACATTTTATTCTAATAAATAATGAAATATATATTGCATTTCCTGTCTTGAAATTAAATTTTTATTCCAAATAAAAAAATAGAGGTAAATTCAATTTACAAACCATAACGATACTACGACCAGCGATGTGCCGAACTCCATTTTTAAAAAAGTGCCGAACGCGGATGCGGAATGCGGAATTCCGAACATCGCTGTCTACGACATATACATCTTCTGGTTGACCCACTGCTAATCTCTGAATTTGCCGCAACGCCTCCATTTTTAAATTTTTATAAGCTTCATCTTCAATTTTGAGCCGAAATTGGAAAATTTGCTTGGCGCAAGTCAGTAAATTCGTAAAAATTCGTTACGGGACCGACATATATGTCGGTCCTTTAGTCAACAAGACGGAAAGTCGAGAACCATAAGAATACTGAAGCTGAATATTGTTTTGCCGTTTATTGTTGTCCAATGACATTGTTCTTTACCAATCATTTCGCTCTTTGATATTCGGCTGATCCTGCGTGATCCCCCCCCCCCCTCTCACAGCAACTGGTCTAACAGCCTTCTGACCGTAATTACAGGGAGATCTGATTGGACCGGGTGGTCCTAAAAATCAATAACCAGACTCTGAAAACGGGCCGGACCGGCCAGTCTGGAAACTTCGGGGGCCAGCTTCTGCGAATTCTGCCAATAAAGGATACTATACTAATTAGTGAAAAAGAATGTTGTTATTTGCCTTTAAACCAAAGACGACGTGTCGCTTCTATGTTTCGTGCACCCTTGGACAGAATTTATAGAGCCAACTTCTTTATATCTTTATTTATGGAACCTCTCATCGATACAGCAAATCTCCCGGATCAAGCTGTTTGAGCATATTTTTCATTGCTGTTCGTAGTTGTTTTTGGTCCTAGCATTGTTGTATTAAACATGTTATAAAATTTTATTCGTTATGTTAAAGGTACCACCTATACTTGGGTTTTCCATCAATTACGAAAATAGAGTAAAAGTTGATTTTTTCCAAATAATATCATGTTTATTTATTTATATCATGTTTCGTACACCCTTAGACAGAATGTTAGAAAAGAGCAGTACCATTACTCCAGCATTGCTCATGATCTCATTGTGGGCGGAGCCTATCTGATCCAGGGAATACTCCTTACAAACTACCGGCTTTCTTCCGTAGTCCTGGAGGAATCCAAGCGGACCCATTAGGTAGAAAGTTATGGAGCCAACTTCTTTATAAATACTTAAAGGACCAACATAACTGTTTTGTAAGATTTTATTTTTTAAAATGCTATGAGTTAACTTTTATCAAATAATTAAAGAAAAATATTATAAACGAATAAACGTTTACTTCGTAAAATACCGGCTTCATTGACACTACTTCGCTACCTGGGTGGCCTGTAATTAATTTAGTTAATATAGAATATTGAAGAGAGTTTGTCTCTTGTTTGTAGTGAACTACTACAACTTACAACTAAGGGACATCTATTAAAAATAAACTTCGAATTCGAAGTCATGAAGTTTTTATTTGAAGTCACAAGGATCAGTCATACGAGACTGAATTGGTATGTTTCAGTAAAGTAGGGACCACCTGAGCTGAGAATTTTTGAAGGCACGGTAAACACAGAAATTGTTACTGAATTTCATTGCTTTATTCGATAGAGTTAGTTAAACTGAATTGGATGCTATATTTTGAAGTAAGCTACAGTAACCCGCCATGAGATCGAAATTTTTAAAATGACGTAAAATCGTTCATTTTCATTAATTTTTTTTGTTATTTCTATATTTGTGAATAACTTTTCAAAGTGAATATAATAGAAAAATAAAATGAGCAATACATTTTTGAGTATACCGTGCCTTTAAGGGCTGGCCCGGACCAAACGTTCAGTTTTGGAACTACCCGATCCTTAGTTCGGACGGCTCATTTACCTTTTTCAGTTTGTGTTTGGCCTTTTCTTGTTTTTTCTTTTTTTCCTTCTGCTTCTTCGCATATTCATCGCATATTTCCTTCTGTAAATGCCAAGGGACCGAATCCACGTGGATCTTCTAGAAATAATAATAACATTATTATTATTATTTATTTATATTTTAGTTTATGAATACTACGACTTGACTATAAATCATATCTAGAAGACATCATTCTCTATAAATAATTTGAGTTGATTCAACCCAATTCGAATCTTTAGCTCGAACCCTTGGGTTAACCCCAGAGCTGGTTGTCCGGTCTGGCCTGGAATGTTGGAGATCAGGCCGGGCGGATCCGCTCCGGCCGGATAACCAGCTAACTCTTGGGTTGACCCTGGTCCTTTTTCTAATGTATAAATAACAAGTGTTAATAGTGCAGACTGCGAATAGTATTTGCGGAAAAGAAATAATAACTAAGATCGGAACAGGGCAGATATAGTCGGCTGCTTGCAGTGAAACGAGTTAAAGGTCTAATAATTCAAAAATAGAGCATATCTTTGCTCTAATTACTCTAATAAGCTCTAAATTATTTGCAGTTCGTACCGTAACCTCTTGCAAGCGATAAGTCCACTGACTATACCTGCCAATCAGTAACATTTACAGGGTAAATCCACAATGGATATTATAGAAAAATGCCGGCCCGCCCACCCTCCGCAGGTATTTTCATTGTAAATTACCCTATCTAAATGTTCATTTGTTTCGTTATTTAGAAGTAAAATAATAATCGGTAGTACAAACAGAATAACAGCACAGACCAATATCGAGCCTAAATAGAAAATATAATAAAAGGTTTTATAAAGTATATATATTATATACTATTTTTAATATATACATTGTTCTATTAAGAAATTCTAAAATACTTTATAAAAACTAAGTAAATCTCTATCAAATCGTTAGTATTTGTGCTAATGAGTTGGATGCAGGGCTCCGCGAATCCTTTTTTCGTCACATGGATACTGATCCGTAAATTATATCCTTTCCGAATCCGTACGTGGATCTATTGAAAAAAGGGCCGGAATTAGAGCAATACTGATTGTATAGTATAATAAAGTAATTAAATAAACTACTTACAGTATCACTTAGACTTAATATATGATAAACCTTTAGTAATAATTAAATAAACAATCTTACATATAATAAGGTAGGTATAAAAAGAAGTATCATCAGGTGCCATTGATATCGTCCATTCATATGAACCCATATTAAAACGAGACTTTAATTATTCGCCTAAGGCTCTCAAATGAATAGAATATAATTTTAACTAATTCTTTTACTGATTATTTGTTCTATACTCCCATACTTGTCAAATCAAGCAACCCGGGAAATCAGGAATGGCTCCATAACATTTAATTTTCTTAAAATATTCACCAATTCAACGCAAGAGAACAGGCATTCTATGAACATGGTTTTGTAATTACGTTATGAATAATAGATATTTGATAAAATACTGTTTTAACTACTGGAAATCGTAAGCCAAAAAGAACTGTGCAACGCAAGGCGGACCAGTAGAACTCATGGCTTCCCATCGAGAATAAATAGAACGTGAATTTTTTTAATCCGCATTATTAAATTCAAACATCTTGGAACGCTGCCATTGGGCCAAGTACAATTAGCAGGCCCGATCCCAACTTTTAAAATTCGAACGAATCCGTCTCGGGAGTAAGTTTTCCCGTTGAGTGCTCTAATCGCATTTGTTGGCCCATGGCACTTTTTAGCTCGAATTACGGTGGAACGTTAACTTTTCTGTGTTTTGCAACTTCTATTATTATTATTTATGTATGAATAGTTATATTTTACTAAAAAAAGTTATTAAGGTATAACCTGAAAGAGAAATATGCGTTTGGCTACTCGTCTGTTTCGCCCAGCTGCTAACCAAAATGTGAAAACACCGAAACTGTGGCAGGACCCCGTTCTGGGATATTTTGAGACCCATGGTACGATAAACTTACTTTATAGATATACTAAAGTGTTACAGGTAAAACTGAATTTTTGCCGAACCAAGAATATAATCTAACGGCTGAAGAAAAGAAAGCAGTTCTTTGGAGATACAGAGTAAAGGAAATCTTGAAGAAAGAATACCTTCGTAGAGAATATGACCCTCATAACTTCAAATATAAGGTATAATAAAGGTATTGTATCCCCTTAACTGTTTCTTTCCAGGAGGGAGTAACCATGGATCCAGCCATGTTCCGTTGGTATTCCGCCGATATGACCCAGGCAGAATTTTTCCGCTTTACTCCAAGAAGTGTGTTCCTGTATGTAGGATCGGTTTTCGTTGCATTCTACTTGTACACTAGACTTATGTTTGTTTCCGCGGTAAGAATTTGTCTCATCTTGTGTTCAACGCTATTTCTAGGATAAATCAAACGAAGCTTGTCTTGATGGGGAGTTGTTATGGTGGGACAGACAGCAAGGCCGTACTTTGATGACTGCTGGATCTGGACACTTTGCACCCACAATTGGAATAGACTTCTAAATTTATATCTTAGATGCTCTAGTTGTATTCGACTTAGTTCAATAGCTTTCTTTTGTATAAATCGATTTTTCATTTTTGATTGTTTTTACCGGTATAGGTTGATGCTGTCTATATTTATCACAACTATCAAATAATAATTTTTAATAGTTATTGAAGGCATGGGTGGCTTGAAAGCAGCCCTGAAAGATGCCAAAGCATTGATGGGATCGGAACGTTGGGAGGAAGCCCTACAGTCCTTACAGGTAATACTATTTATGATTAATTGTGAAGAATTATTTTAAGACATTTCTAGACGAGGGTGTAGGGGATTACATGTTGTACTCGTACACGGGACTCATATACTCCAAAACTGATCAATCGAGCGAAGCAAAACGCTACTACAACGAGGTAACCTACAGATGTGACTGACTGAGGTATTCTTTGTTAGGCTATCTCCACTGATCCCAGCCTGCCTGTGGCTTGGCAAGGATTATACAAATTGTATGACACTGGAAAACTGGTTTCCGATGAACTTGGATTAACTGTTTGTAATAAAATCTTCTCCTTGAGGTAAGATACAAGAAACTTCTCGGTAACTTGGATGTTCAGTGACAGCATCGAGAAGAAAGAGAGAGCTATAGAAATTAAAAGAAATATCCTGCTAGATATTGGCAAATTTGAAGAGCTGCTGCAGGACTTTGGAAAATCTGCCGAATTATGTGAAAAAATACTGAGGAAGTTTCAAAGCAAACCGGTTTTGTCCACCACTGAAAATGGAATGGTCGGTATTGTTTGTCTGACTATGAAAATATTCCCCTATAGGTAAAGCGGGCATTTGCTATAGTCGCTTCAAGCATCAGCGAACAAGCCGATTTGCACCAATTTTACTGTTCATTTTTGTATAAGGTGAGAAATTAAATAATTCTTTTCAATTGGGTAGCTTTTAGTCTAATGCTGATTGGAAACCACAACTTGTCAGTCTTTTTGAACATGCAGATGGAACATTTGCATTCAATTCATGGGTGTATGAGAGGTTACTTGAGCAACTTTGTGTGGGTGGGTTCATGTGATCAATAAATATAATGAATAATTTAGACTACTTTGTGAGTGGTACATTTTCATGGCCTGTTGCCAAGCTCTCATACTGTGATGGAAGTAATTTTGACAAATCGAGTGCGCTTCTCACTTTTCTGACTAATCTTGGGTAACGTTCACTGTTCACCAACGCTCAAATTTTTTTTTAGTTCCAATGACATGAATTCTGCTTTGAGGTGTATTGAGAATATATCAGTGCAAATTGCTAATAGATATCCGGTATCTCTTGTATGTTGCCGCGTATATGACTCCCTCGAAAGCTGGGAAAAAATTATTGAGGTAAACCATATAATCTTTGATTTGCAAATGTTTGATGTAGCTTCTTCCAACTATCACAGAACCACAACTGAGTAACCAGCTAATTTGGATGAAAATACGTGCTCACATCGAATGTGTTCAATTAGATAAAGCATTAAAGTAAGTTACCGCCCTGTCCTAAAAAACGATGAGTTCATTTCTAGGTTCTATCAAGAGAAACGGCCAGTTTTTGATGCTGACTTTATGTTCGAAGTGGCAAAACTTCAACATATTGCATCGCAGGACTTGTTGTGGAAATCATATGTTCCTGAATCCAAGCTTGATGTTTTGAAGTAGTTTTTGCTCGCTTGTGTTTTAATTTCAATGTTAAGGGTTCTTGAATATTTTTTGTGCCAGAATTTTGCTGCCCTGAAGGACTGTATGCCGAGAATATCGTACGATGAAAATTCCTGGAAAGAACTACTGATTGTCGCGGATTGTCGCCTATCGATTGGTATGGATGTGACTTCGTTATTGGTGAAGGTAGATTGTGAACGGAATATTTCAATGTATGGCAATATTTAGGCGGCCAAGCTGAATGCTCGTTCTTCACGTGCGTTTTTCCTTCTTGGAAAAGCACTGCTCTCCAAAAATCCTGCAAAATCAAAATCGTGCTTGGAACGTGCTGTTCGAATGAGACCAGGGAATGGAGAATATATTTTGGAATTTGACGATCTACTAGTCCAGCTGAAAACCGAAGCGAAGGACAGATTAACATATTTGAAACAGTTCGCAAATTTCTCAAAGCCGATATGGTTAAGAAAAAAACTCGCTAGGTATGAGAGTATAACTTGCCTATATTTTTTTTTGACAGGATCGCAATAGAAATGGGCGATCGAAATGCTGCTATTGACGAACTACAACACATCTTGCGAATAGAGCCCGAGGATATCAGCATCTGGTCTCTTCTCGCAGATTCATATTTTGCCAGAGGAAATCTACAGGTTGTATCTCTGCTCTTCAAAGGTATATTTCCAGTTTAAGGCCGCAATGAATGCCTACCAACAAGTTCTGGTTTTGGATCCTTCGAGTGAATACGCTATTTCGGTACTGTGCCTTTTTTTTGTTAAAAGTCTATTAATGTATCGCAGTTGATTCAAGTGCTCTGTCGTCTTAGTAAGGATGAAGAAGCTCTTGCTTGCTGCTTGAAATTCAAAGACGGGAGGGATTCGTTAGATCCTATCATGATCGCAATTAGTATGCTAGAAGCACAGGTGAAGACACTTCCTAGAATTAATCTACTTTTGTTTAGGTTGTTTACCGGCTAGTTCGAGAATCTCGAGGCGATGACAGAATTTCAAAGGTTAATCAAGCTTTATGCATAATAGCCGATGTAGTTGGAAAGAAACCCCGCGTATCGCTTCTTTATAAAGTTGCTGGAGATATTTTGCTTACTGTAGCTGAATATAACAATGATACGATATCGTCATTGAAGGTTTGTTTATACATGCTATCATTAAGTTACTTTCTGCATTTAGTTACCAGCATCTTGGAATATATTGACGAAATCTGGTGTACTCAAACAAGCTTCAACATTTTACTCCATTGCTCTGGAATTGAACAAAGACAATGTTTTTGCGTGGAATGATCTTAGCTGTGTACTTCTTAGACGGGCGTTAGAAGATGATGACAAAGATATAGCTAAGAAGTAGTTTAATTCTATCTCGAAGATGTAGCTGTGTAATTATAGGGCAATGGCTTGTATCAAGAAAGCCATTTCTCTAGGTCCAAGTGGAAATATTCGCTCAAGTCTCTGGTCACGACTTGCTGAAGCGATTCGACTGAGTGGCGGTAGCTGTGCTCATCAAGCTCATTGTTTGGTTCGCTCACTGCAACTAAATAAAGTGAATGATGAATCTTGGCAACGACTTGCGATATTATATTTTTCTGTTGGATTGGTTGGAATAAATTCGCAACAAATTTTATTATTTCCTATCTTTTAGGCTAATGAGGCACAACTTTGTTTTGAACAAGCTATCAAGTCTAATCCACACTCGTCTTCGGCTTGGTCTGGATATGCTGCAAAAGCTGAAAGTTGCGCACATTCGATTGATGCAATGGACATGTACCGCCATTCACTTTCTGTCAGCCCACTGGTACTCTATTTTTCACAATTTTCAGTGTTAGTTTTTTCAGCCTCTGGCTGTTGAAAAATATACCGCTTATCTATGTACTTCCCTTCGAAAAAATGTTGAATTTGATCCGTCGACTGTCATGATCGATTTCGAAAAAGTTCTCGATTTGCGAAGTAAGTTTTGAGTCCTTACGAAATAAGTATATCATATTTAGATAAAAATTCTTCTACACGCTTGCTGCTCCATATTGCTGTTTTAGCCGAACTTTTTGGATTCTATGACGAATCTGTTGCTATTCTCGAGCGATTGAATGAAAAAGATGTTCAACCACATTTAGATAGATCTATTGGGTAACATAATTAAGGTTTACGTAAGACTTTTTTTTTCAGAAAGTCTGGTTCAAATTGCTCGAAAAATCGGATATTGTCAAAATTGGCTTCAATGGAATTGAAAGAACTCTTTAGATTGCTGATTGCCAATAACGAAACATATAACAACCTGTTTGCCGCATTACAAGTGAGTGTTATGGTTTGTTAGGTATCAATATTGATATGTTTTAGAATGAAGATGATGAGGCATTTTCGCTACTTATTAAAGAAAAGAGAAAAAGTGTTTCAATTCCTCTGGTGGTTTCGGCGGTCATAACTCTCAACCTGGTGAGTTTTACGTGGCTATTTCAAAGTAGTGATGAGAATCTGGCATCTCTTTATGGTCATTTAAGATGTTTTCAAGTGGTGTAATGTATTTCCTGGTAATGATTACCATTAAATCCCGCATATTATTTGTTAGAAAATTTTGACCTAAATGTGCTGCCGAATTCGAAAGATATTAGGAAAACTTCTCCGCTCGGGTATTCATTTTTGATATAAGGGGCCTACATATACATGGGGTGAATCGCCGTATTTATTTTTTGGCTCAACTGCTTCATTTATGAGGATTGATTCTCTATTCCGTGCTCCTAAGTTTGATGTTGAGGACGCCGGAAATTCTATGATTTTTCATTATTTTTCAAAGTTTGTACACACAGTAATTATACAATCAGTTAAACCGTTTGCCCGTATTAGGAGTTTTCAACCCTTTAAATTCTTTAACTGTATTGCGTTTCCTCATTCTCTTGTGATTAACTCATATTTCGCAATCGTGTTGACGTTATGTGCCCTTCTTCACAGCTACTGTGTTGCACAATGTTGTACAATTTATGTTTTATTATTTAAGAATCTATCAGATGCAGCTGTTAGTGCTCTACACGATCTCCTTCCTCGTCATGAACTAATTGACGTTTTCCCCACTATTCTTCCGGATGGAATGGATACAGAATTGAAGTATTTGCAGCAGGATGGAGAAGATCCTTTTCGCTATAGGCACCATATATCCAAGGTATCCTAGTGATTATTGGTTACATATAGTCTGTAACAATAAAAATGCTGCAAGGTGCGGTGTTATAAAGGCTTTCATAAATTGCTCAATTTTCGTCGAAAGTAGATGTTATTGGTATGATTAGAAGCGCAATTTATTGCTTGTTACTTGAAAAATATCATAGCATCTTTTTGCGATTGTTTGACTTCATAAAACGCAAATACGTAATTGCGAAAGCCCTCGTTTAACACCGCACCTTGCAGCCTTTATCTTGTTACAGACTATAGTAATAGTAATACATATTTCGCCTGAATGTGCAGGAGTTTTGTTTCTAAGCATGAGCTAATTTAGGAGTTTACAATCAGAAGTTTCATTTTGTCATTTCAGCCGCTCTTCGAAGAATTGCAGAAATTAAGAGTGGCGCAAAAATAAACAATGTGTATTGTTGATCGTCTGAAGCGAACAATTTATTATTTATTTTTGTAAATGAATTTTTAAACTTATGTATTCTTATCGGTGATTTGTTTCATCTCACTGCTATCTGATATTTATTGAACTATGTTTCATTATTTCTTTACCGCGTTTTCGTGTGTTTCCAATCTCTTAACCTGCGGGACAGGTTGCTAGATTTATTTTGTTCCGTCACTGGTATGGTCATGTATCCGATTCTCGCGGGCGCTATGTTTGCGCGCTTTCTCACATTCTTCATTCCCTTTCATGTTTTTGTGCTAGGTTTCAAACTGACCCGCAACACCTTCTTTAAAATATCTGCTCTCTTTTTATAAAATTTTAAATGATATCTTTGTTAATGTTATTGTTTTCTGTTCCAACTAGCGCATATTTATTTTATGTGGATTCATCGTTTCTTCACTTTCCTTTTCCTTTTCTCATTACTTCGTTTGGTCGTCAGATTTGATGTAATTTAGTTGGGTTTTCAGGGTCAAGATGGCTAACGAAGCCGAGCTTTGCCAGCAAATCTCTGCTCAAGGTGAAAAAGTTCGTCAGTTGAAAGCTGATGCAGCCGCGAAGGTTAGCTGTTTTATTGGTTCTCTCACGTGAGGTTTTTCTTTAGGAAACTGTTGATGCTGCCGTGGATTCTCTAAAACATCTGAAGCTGATGTATAAGGAGACAACTGGCAAGGAATACCAGCCAGTTGGAGGAAATGCTGGTCGTAAGCAAAAGGTATTTGCAAATCGGCCTTAGTTCTTTGTAAAACTATAAACTTTCTGACCTCGGAAATCTCCTAAATCAGTGCATAACTGACAATGTTTGAAAAATGTGCATGCAAAATTTGGTGACATTTGTTTGATATACTTTCGGAGATTCATTCTTATTTGAATTCACTTTATTTCTCGTTATTAGGAGAAGAAGCCTGCAGCAGAGAAAGCTAAGCCCGAAGCTAAGATGGATGGAAAGAAGCAAACAAAGCTGGGCATCGATATTACGAAGGAGGAGAACTATTCTGAATGGTATAGTCAGGTGTGCAACCTCGTTATTGTGATATATATGCCATCATTCTTAGGTCATCACCAAAGCAGAGATGATCGAATATTATGATGTCTCCGGCTGTTATGTCTTGCGTCCATGGTCTTTCGCTATTTGGGAATCGATTCAGGTTAGCCTCTCACATTACGACGTTTTATCATTAATTCAGCAAACTTTCGATCGTGGAATCAAGAAGCTGGGTGTTAAGAACTGCTACTTCCCCATGTTTGTGAGTAATGCTGCCCTGGAACGTGAGAAGGCACATATTGCTGATTTTGCCCCTGAAGTTGCTTGGGTTACTCGAGCTGGCTCAACAGAAATGGCCGAGCCCATTGCAATTAGACCAACCTCGGAGACTGTTATGTATCCATCGTACAAGAAATGGATTCAGTCACACAGAGATCTGCCGCTGAAACTCAACCAATGGTGCAATGTTGTGGTATGTTTTTGTCTTGCATGTTTGAAGTTATTGCACTTATTTTCAGAGATGGGAATTTAAGCACCCTACTCCATTCCTTCGAACAAGAGAATTCTTGTGGCAAGAGGGACATACGGTTTATGCCAACCCTGCTGATGCTGAGCGAGAAGTATTTCAAATTCTCGATCTTTATGCTGGAGTCTACACCGATTTGCTGGCTATTCCAGTAGTGAAAGGACGAAAGAGTGAAAAGGTACTGGAATGTTAGAATCATTCATTTATGCTTCCTTTTTAAGGAGAAGTTTGCCGGTGGAGATTTTACCACTACGGTTGAGGCATATGTGCCATGCAATGGACGTGGAATTCAGGGAGCCACTTCACATCATCTTGGACAGAACTTCTCGAAGATGTTTGAAATTACCTATGAAGATCCTCAAACGAAAGAAAAGGTATACTGCAACTGCATTTACAGCGTTCTATATTAGAATTTCAGACTCACGCATGGCAAAATTCTTGGGGCATGTCTACTCGTACAATTGGAGCTATGGTGATGATCCATGCTGACAATAATGGCCTCGTTCTTCCACCAAGAGTTGCGTCAATCCAGGTGAGATCGATAAATTTTTAACAAGGTGATCTATTAATTTAGGTTGTTATACTTCCCGTTGGTATCACAGCACAAACCACTGAAGAGCAAAAACAAGTTCTTACTGCAACAGCTGAACAACTAGCGCAAATCCTCGTTGATGGTGACGTACGGGCTGAAACCGATCTCAGGTATTGCATTTAATGTAATGCGTGTTCATATTCTTTTTTTTTAGAGAAAACTATTCTCCTGGATGGAAGTTTAACCACTGGGAGCTAAAGGGTGTTCCAATTAGGCTTGAAGTTGGACCTAGGGACTTGGCAGCCAATCAAGTGACTGCAGTAATTAGACACAGCGGACAAAAAGTAGCTGTGAAACGTGATACTCTACTACTGGAAATAAACGAACTCCTGGATAAGATTCATGCTGATATGTATAACAGGTTTGTTCAATTGTGCTTTCTTTTATTAATCTCGTATTTTAGGGTACTGTCTGCTCGTGATGCCCACATGAAGGTGGTGTCGGACATCAATGAGTTCAAGAAGTTGCTTGATGAGAAGTTCATCCTTCTCTCACCATTCTGTGGAGAACCTGCTTGCGAAGAAGAAATCAAGAAGGCTACCACCAGAGATGATGCAGATGCTGGTGCGGCTCAAATGGGAGCTAAAACCCTATGCATTCCTTTAGAACAGGTTTGGCTATTTTGATACAAACTATGTA
This sequence comes from Phasmarhabditis papillosa, assembly GCA_034691345.1. Classification (NCBI taxonomy): domain Eukaryota; kingdom Metazoa; phylum Nematoda; class Chromadorea; order Rhabditida; family Rhabditidae; genus Pellioditis; species Pellioditis papillosa. The sequence continues at coordinate 13,067 of JAQGAV010002182.1, forward strand.
ATTCAAATTTTAGCCTTCTGAAAGGCTTCCAGAAGCATGTTTATTCCCCGGATGCAAGAACAAGGCCAAATTCTTCGCTCTATTCGGTCGCAGCTATTAAAGGACTGCCCGTTGTCACTAGGGCGCATTCTCGTTTTGTCTTTTGTCAGCATTGTTATTTGAAAAGTTCTCGTCGTTTTTATTTATTTTTACTCTCATTTTTCTTGTGGGCTTGGCATTCATTGGTTTTACATAATTCGTTAAATAAATAATTTTTGTTGAAGGTCATTTTGCTCTTGCTGTTTTAATCGTTTTGGTACTTTGCGTTGTTTAACAACGAAAATTTATGGAATCCTTTTCAGTATGGAAATCAACTTCCTGCCTATTGATAATGATTTTTGTGGGTATTGCGGCTCAATTTTACCCATCCCTACAAGCGCGCCTTCGAAAGTCACATGTAAGGTGTGCACCGCAGTTTGGCATGTAAAAGGTTGTTACGCATTTAATCCATTAGTATGTTTTATTGCAGCCAAAGCAAACGTTCAAATTTCTCACACGGAAAAAGTTTACGAGCGAACCGTGGCCGATACCGAAAACGCAGAAACTGAAGGAGCGGATGCTGTCGTTGAACACATTTGTAGCAAGTATGTTCTTAGGTAGTGATATATCTATTTGTGGGTTAAGGTGTGGTCACAATGAGGCTTCCTATTCCACAATGCAGACGCGTTCCGCGGATGAAGGGCAGACCGTATTTTATAGCTGTTTGAAATGTAAAAAGAAAGATATCGAATATTCCTGAAGTATTGTTTGTGATTTAATCCGTTCTATGTTGTTGATTTTGTTGTTATATGATATTGTTTTTTATGCTTTTCTTTTTTCTGGTGCGTTTTTCACGCTTTCTATTTTTATTTTTATTATATCGTGTCTAACAAACATCACTGCCTGTTTAGATGTCTCGTGGTAGCAGTGCTGGTTTTGATCGTCATATTACAATCTTCTCTCCAGAAGGCAGGGTTTACCAAGTTGAGTATGCCTTCAAGGCCATTAACTCAACCAACCTTACCGCGGTGGCTGTCAAGGTTTGTATTACCTTCCTAGGCAAATAAAATAATTTCATTGTAGGGTGTTGATACAGCCGTGATTGCTGTTCAGAAACGTGTACCGGACAGCTTAATCGTCAGTAATTCGGTAACTTCGGTGTACCAGCTAAGCCCGACCGTTGGTTGTTGTGCAATCGGAATTGTTCCAGACTGCAAGTTCCAGGTGCCCTTTTTGTCTCATGAAGAGGTGATCGTTATTATAGGTTCGTCGTGCACAACTCGAGGCTTCTGACTTCAAGTATAAGAATGGATATGATATGCCATGTGAAATGCTTTCGAAGAGAATGGCTGACAAGAACCAGTACTACACCCAGAACGCTGAAATGAGAAGTTTGGGATGTGGTATTCCTGTTCGGCAAAACTAAGTATTTTACTTTGTTTTAGCCTTGCTGATGATCTCCCACGATGATGAAGACGGGCCATGTGTTTACCGAGTTGATCCTGCAGGATACTTCCGCGGAATGAAAGCTGTAGCCATTGGTGTGAAGCAGGTAGATTAATTACTGTTGCAAGAGTTGCCTTTTTTGTACAATATTTATTCTGTTCAACATGAAATTATGTATTTCGACACCAAAATATTCGAAAGATCGCCTGGCCTGGTCTCCTTAGGCCAAATTGACGAACTCTATTTTGAATTTGTACTTACTCCTTACACATCTAGCGCATTGGGAGTAGCGTATCTAATTGTTGCCATCAATGGTCCTATTACCGCATATTGTTTTAGACTCCTGCTATCAGTTTCCTCGAAAAGAAAATCAAGAAAAAGGAAGATCTCAATAAGAACGAAACGATTGAGCTTGCTTTAGAAGCATTGCAAAGCAGCCTTGGAATCGACGTCCGTCCAAAAGATCTTGAGGTCGTCATAGTCACCAAAGATAACAAGAAATTCTCGTGAGTTTCTTTCATGGCATCACTTAAATTAATGCTTTTGTTTCAGAAAGTTGACAGAGGATCAGGTTGAAGCCCATTTGAATGCAATAGCTAATCGTGATTGAAGTCTACCGAATTTCTATGTATCTTTCTCTTTTACTCTTATACATTTGATTTTAAATGTGACCGGTTGTCTAATTATTGAATAAAATGTGCAACCTCGTTATAGTTAAATGCAGAGCTGTTAGGCTGGCCCGGGTTCATATTTTCCAAGTTTCACAGGCCAGGCCAGCTTGTCTTAGTGTCTCAATGGCCATATACAATTTGCAAAAAATATGCTAGGGTGGGGATCTAACCCTGGCCTCTTGCTTGATAATTTTATTTACCAGTATATCAAAGCTGGCCTGAGGTTTTTTGGTAAGGCCAGGCCAGCTTAACAGCTCTGGTTAAATTTGTCCGTTCTGTCGGTAACTTTCTAAGTATGAAGAGTTCTCAGCGAGGTTGGTGCACTTATTTAACTACCAGTGTTATATTGGACGACAGCACAATCATTCATAGGGCCCTGTTTTTGATAATGTATGATACAAATGTCTTTCTTTGCCTTGGGTCTTGCAATTATCAAGCAAGTTTTGCATAAGGTTAAACCCAATAGACATGAAAGATGCTACTTTATGGCCCAAAATTCCACTTCTCTCATCTCGCATTATACCAACTCAAAATCAAACACACATGAAGAAATTTATTTAAAATTTTAAAAAGAAACAGAAGTACATCGGGTAAATGATCATAGAGTCTTCACGAGAGCTTTTCTTCGTCGTTCGTATCCTTCTCAGCATTCAAATCCTGAAATAAACAAATGTACCCAATAGAAGAAAAATTAAAAATCAAGAAAAACGCACTAAAACTTACAACAGGCGGAGTGCTGACAGTTTTCTCACACATCTTGGCAAGATGGTTCGCCAGAGTGCTCATATGAGCCATTGCGTCTGAGTATTTAGACGGATCAGAGGCCTTCTCGCATTTCATAAGTTGCTAAAAGAAATATATTACGTAGAAATGGTAAATAATAATAATAATGAATTTTAAAGTCAAATTAAGTATGAAGAATAAATTTGTAAATAGTGAAATAAACTAAAGCGAAAAAGATAGAACTATTTTTGTTTCGTCTTTAATCCTATACAAAAACAGCTCAGATCAGTGCCCGAGACTCGTCAGTAGGACAAGCACTGACCATTATTAACAATAAACTCACGTCTTGCAACTGACTGATGGTCCTACGGACTTCCTCGACTCTGAAACTGCGATACATTTACAGAAAACAATTACTACAAAATATTTTAGAACGAACAATTGCCCTAAGGCATTTTCTTAAAAAATTTAGGAATGGATACGGTAAGAAGTAGTTTCGTTCCGAGACCCACTTCCAAAACATTCGCAACCCGCTTTGTGCGGTATTGTCAGAATTTCGGCGCATTTTTATTAATAAATATAATTATATTTTGAGTGCATTCGACCGGTCGATCATAGGTTTACCAAGAACTTTCGAAGATGAATAATTACAGTTTTTATTATACGAACGATTTTCAGGATCTCATCCAGAAATAAACTAGTTAGATTATTTCGTCATCAAGGATCAATTAAGAAAGTTGGTCGAAGATGCAGAAAACAACAAAGGTATCTAATTGGCACTCTTTGTGATACTGTACTCTCTTCCATCAGATCTACTTGTTCGGTTTGCAATTCAGTTTTCTGAGCAAGCCTTGTCCACAGAGAAAGAAAAGGAAGCCCTTATTGCGAAGATGTATCCTCCAGGTTG
>JAQGAV010002183.1:0-16826 GCA_034691345.1 Phasmarhabditis papillosa
ACATCAAGCAGCATCTTTCGAATGCAGTTAAATGTATGTCGTATTTCGAAAAACAAGTTAGCGGGTGCCGGTCCCTACATTTATTTAGAAATAAGTCGATGAAAAGTCTCAGAGAAAAGTAAAAACCTATATTTCTGAGAATTCGCCTAATGTAGAACAACATATGCTAAACATAGCAAAAATAATAAAATTGAAAACATAAAAAAGAATATAGACCTAGTTAATATATTAACTTTTTTAGAAAGAAGAACAATTGAAGGCAACTGGTCACACTGTGAACACCACATAATAGAAACGAACAACCGAAAAATATAACGGGATATGATGAAAACTATAGTCAGATTCAATAGTAATAAGGCCGTGTATGCTGCGTATTTTTTCGATTTTCAACACCGCTTTGGTTCAGCTTTCATTTGCAGCAAAAATCTTTTACTTTTGAATCTTTTGAATTTTTAACACGGCCTTATTTGAATCTGACTATAGTTAAATAAGTTATTCCTTAAATGTATCTGTTGTAATTGTTCATTTTAAGGAACCATTAAACATATTCGACATTAATTGTAATAAACTATTTTGACGCACTCAGTTTGTTGAATAGTTGGCCAAAATTGAATCATGGAACTTATCAAAAAGAACAAAGCTTGTGAATATGAACAAGAATAACATTTAGCATATAATAATAGACTAGAACTTACCGAGGAGACACTTAATATTATAGTAGCATTGAATATGGGTACAGGGTGGGGATTCTCCACAACTAGTGGTTTCTGCCAGTTGGACAAAAGGCTGAGCCTGGCAGGACATACTGAAAGAAGAATTAAGGTAGCAAGCAATAAAGTTTTGTTTAGAATAGGGTAAATGATAAAATTACAGGATTAATATTCAACCATCACATTAGTTATTTGTAAAGGTGAATTACTAATGATCAAAATGAGACCACCAACAGCGGCAAGGTTAAGGCTTGTAAGTAATATAGAATGAATCCATCTGATACATTTCATTACAATCTTGCGCTGTTGCAACGTTGATGTGGTAAGCCACACTACCCGAAATGTTTATTTTTATATTTACATGTTACAAAACATAACGCTTGCTTAATACAAATCTAATCTGAATGCCCAACTCAGTACTGAGAGCTCTAGCCAATAGAACTTTAAAAACGTTTTAGCCTAGTGGTTAGACCAGCGGTCTCTGAATCCGCGTGGATTTGAAGCTGTGGGTTCCACTCCCCGTAGCTGCCGAAGGCTTGGAAAGGCAGCAGCTTATTTATCCCATGTTTCGTGCACCCGAAGACTGAATGTTAGAAAGTTCGCTGCTCGGAAGATTCCGGAATGAATGGCCAAAACATTGCGCCGAATAAATATTTTATTATTGTGATAGGAGTGATACAGGAAATAAAATACTTTAAAAAAATGTTTTTAAATACTAAATGCCCATGATGAAGAAACGCACAATGGACATTGTTTGACACCAAAATGTTTCACAATAGAACGAAGGATATCAGGATCCGATAATTCGAAATCGAATCCACCTAGAAATCTATTATTGTCGGCATGGGAGGGTGTAGTGTTGCGGTAGCTCCTAGGCTCTTGAGACTTGTCAAACAGCCGCAATACACACAACTACACGCATTTAGGAGCACCGCCAGCGCCAATAGCAGGTCGCGCTGGTGCAAACTTGAGCTTTTTACGTGTTTTAGGTAAACAAGAGCAGCCGAAATTGGCCATGTCCAGGTCATCCACTTCCAAAGATTTGCAGCAAAAAGGCCGAAATAGAACTACAAATTGTATTTCCTCACTCAAAGTTCGAGAGATTAGATTTCAAGTGACATGCATGACAATTGATTAGAGCAGTGAGTGGGGCGTTTGGCTCCGTTTCATGTAGGGTGGCGATTGGGTAAACTTTTTGGCAATTTACCGGTAAACCGGTATACCGGTAAATTTATCGGAAAAATTTACCGGTAAAACGGTATGCCGGTAAATTTACTGGAAAAATTTACCGGTAAAACGGTATGCCGGTATACCGTTTTACCGGTTTACCATACCGTTTACCATGCCGAACGCCACCCTAGTTTCATGCATGTCCGGGATTTATAGCTTCGGGCTACGCTGCCCAACTATACTAATAGTTAGCAGTATGACTAGTTTGTATTTGAAATCTATAAAAAACGTTTGAGCGTTTTTCGTAGATTAACTTTGGAGTTGCTCTAAGATGCATTGACTGCCAATTAATGCGACTGAAAAATAATTCAGATCAATAAGTTCATAACCTTTACATAGTTGGAAGTTACTTTAACCCTTCCTGCTTCAACTTGAAAGATGTTTTGCATCCATAACCTATTGTAAAACTTCATAAAAGAACACGAAACTGGCCCAGGCATTCTTCGATTTACCAGAAGATATAGTTAGTACAGAAAGTTAATATCAGTTTTTAGGAAATGCCAATATTTCTTTCGATTAACTGTTGAAAGTGGTTGCTGGATGCAAGTCTGGGAAAAAAACAGGCCTGTTTCTCTGGAAGTAGTCTAATCATTTTATTAATTTCATAAACATATTGCCTTACCTTTTTAAGCTATAAACTATTTGTGTAATACGCATTTTTGCGTATTTAAAAAAGTAGATTATTTCCTTTAATCGCACATATCACACAGTAACTGGAGATTTCTTCGGCACTGGGTTTGGGCCAATCTTTCCGGAATATTCTGAGCAAAGACTGCTCCTTTATAGCTTTCAGTCTTCAGGAGAACGAAATGCATTTTCATACTTTCTAAATGGTCTTATTATATCATACACCTAAACGATTGGAGTTAAACGAAATATTTATACATGAAAAAGAGTAAACCGATACTCAGTTGAAAAGCATTAACATTGTTCAATAAATTCTTATTTCATTTGATAAATTATACTAACAAGTAAGTCATTTTTCTTTACTCTTTAATCTGAATTAGTTTTTGCGTACACAACTTTCTTCGATTCGGAAGTAGTATCTGACAATGAGATTGGGGTATTGAGCATTGAACATACTATACCCTAACTTACATTCTACTTAGATCAGATCCTAAATCAGTTACGGCAAAATTGTTCACATTCAATTTCATTTTTTTCGGTTTGCATGGTCCATACTAAAAAATTCAACTCCTGTGTTTACTGAATTGCTGTACACCACAATCTTATAGCATGACTGATTCTTTTTTTGAATTTGGCCTAGTCAGCATCACGAGTTGTTTTAACCGCATGAGATAAGAACTTATAAGTATTGATTAGCAGCTAGTCTAATAGCCTATTCTGCAATAAGTTAGTTTTAATTTGAGTTAAGCATAATTATTAACAACTATTGGCAAAATAAATAAGTTTCTTGTAGTTTGACTTCAATCAAAGTTGTTGGTTTGTTCTTGAAGCTGCGCATCCTCACTAATAAATATGTTACATCCATTTGAGTTATGGCCTGTTTCTTATAATTCCTTTGAGTATTATGTTTTCCGAATTGCGATTACAGTTTAGACAGAAAGCTCACATGGAGGATATATGGAAATACAGTCCATCAGGTCGTTTCGGCTGTCGTCTTATTAGACCCGACTACCATTGTAGCGTGAGTGTTTATAACTCTTGCTTATAAATGAAAACAACAAATTTCAGAAAGAACTTGAATTTCGTTTTGATATCGTTGACTTTCACAAACGGGAACAAGATGAAATAGCGCTGAAAGCAAACAAGGTACCTTTTAAAGTAGTTTCATTTTTCGAAACAGAAAGCAAAACATGCTGGAGGTCCAATCTGAAAGAAAAGCTTAAAGACCATTTATTCATTCTAGTAGGGTTTGTGAAGACTAGCTAATGGTTAAAACTTTGTTCTTTATAAAACCAGAACACTACTTGTTTACACGTTTACTTCATCCTCAGTTATTACTTCAATTCATTTTTATTTATAATTCATCTCAAGACCTATGTTCTCAGCGCCGTATCATAAGCGGGACGCAGTTCTATAAAAAATGAATGTAAAATGTCGACGTGATGCATTTTCTAGCAGTAAATTCATTATTTATTACACTGAGCCCCTCTCGTGATACCGCGGTGGAAACCTAGGTCTTGGGGTGGACTATAAACATAGGAGTATTTTTTTAGCTTTGCAAACGAGTTTGTAAATATTACTGGCTGGATGAAGAACAGATAGTTGTTTGCTTTCTTAATGTGACTCGAGAAAACGCCAATTATTGTCAGATACAATACCGAATAGATTTGAATTGCAGTGAAGTTCACGAATCACTTGTTGAAAGGTATATTTCATAAAAGACTTATTATAAAGTACCTTCAGCAACGTCGGCTTCTTTATTACATTCAGCGTAAATGTTTAGAATTTAGAAAAAAAAACTGTTGATATCACAAGCGTTTCGCCACTAAGGGAGTCGAAATCTAAAGACATGAACCTTATGATACACGGTAGCTCAAAGCACAAAGAATTCTAGAGCCCGAAAAAGAAATCTACCTGATTATTAAATACATTTAGAATTCATGAGATTCCGTTATGTCTTCGAAAGCATCATCAAAAAAGGGTTGAAAACTTTTTATCTTTGAACGGAATAGGTTGGTGTCAAACTCAAATATGCGCAATCAACATATTTCAAAGTATTGTGTTTTTATGTCGCACGACATAAGCCATTATTCCATAAAAATAAAGGAGAATGAGTCCACAGAAGAAGCCATTAGAAATCACAAACCTGACCCATCTCTCAGTGCTTATGTGGCCTATGTTCACCTGATTCCAAGACTGTTGGATACAAAACAAACCAGTTGTTTGCTACATTTGAATCTTTAAAAAGCAATGAAATTGTTAAAGATCGGTAGGATTTGATATAAAATTGGTATAGCCGACGGATGAATCGTTTGCAGAGGTGTACTGTAGAATTTAGAAGGAGCGCAGAAATCGAAAGAAAATGTACAAGCAAACGATATATTTGTGCGCTCGCCTTATAATAAATAGACCTTTAAACTACATGAAATTTTTTGGTAGACTATATATATACTCTACCGTTGAAATGTACGCCGTGTTCAATCTACGGAAATGCAGTAATCAACCATTAATTTATTAAACTAGTTTACGCCATGCACGCGCGATTGGAATTGGTAATCCAGTTGAGCAGCCCGACCGGGAAAAAAACGAGCCCGGGGTTAACATTCGGGATTGAAAACCCCTTTTTGCCCAAAACCGTTTCAACCGGAAACCGTGTTGGGGTAAAACGGGTCAATACGCTCGCCTCTAATTAACATCACAACAGTTTAGTCGATCCCATCTAAACCTTGGTTAAACAAATTAATTACCGCCTGACGCCAGCAAGAGTAAGGTAACATCATCGGTAACAGAGGTCCAGTTTTCACTCTCTAATAGAAAACAGCACAACAAAACAAAATTAAAATAGAGACACTAATACTTTGCTTTTCCATGCTGAAAAACGTATAAAACTAATTCACTGATTGTAGAAGTGGGCGATGAAAAAAAAAAGAGGTATTCCAAAGGAAGTGTTTTCTCGGGCATTTGCTACTGGTTCAAGCATTTGTCTACAGCATGAAAAGGAATTACTGAAAATGGATATAACCAAAACAGATTTGGAAACGTATAGTTCCAACGAATCCATAGAAATTTCAACAGGTTCGTTCTGCTACTGTTTGACTGTTTTATTTGAAATTACTGCCGTTTAGGTATTATTCCAATATTTAGATCACTGTTCAAAATTGGTTTATCCAGAAGATCTACCTCTGAAATCAAAAGTCTGGAATGTAGAACTATTTGTGTAGGATCATTTCATGTTGTATTCTGCAAGGGTATGTTCTGCAAGGAAAAATTTAGGGGTTCGGCAGTAAGTTAATGTTACTTACGGTAATACATCTAACCTTACCTAAAAGGTCCTTCAGACCAATATTCGTACATTTTATCTTCATGCGTTTCGTCCGTCGACTATAATTATGCTGTCGAAGTTGCAATTTAGTTAACTTAGTGGCACTTGGAGTATTGGTCGTACATTTCAAAACTAGGCGGTACACCTATATTCGCACAAACTTATAGATTCGAAGATACATCATTATTTTTTTGTAGCCATTGACGGTAACAAATCAAAACCACATTCAATTCTGCATATTTGATATGAAGAAGAACATTCGCACAAGCATTTACAAGAAGAGTTTCTCTAAATGGTAAGGGTGTTGTTTTATTGATTTTGATTTATATTTATTATCCAATGTTTACAAAAAATATAAAAATGAATCAAAGCCTACTTTCTTCAGGTTTGAACCCTCTCTCCACCCAAGTGGTCAACTACTAATGGTAACTGGTAATCTAACTTCACACTCGCTCAATAAATCTATATTTGAATTGCGAAGACCGGAAAAGATATCAACGGCTAATGAACTTTTCCCTCTAAGAGTACTTGCCGCCGATGTTGTGATAACTACCAACTTTTACGAAAAACAGAAGATGCTCGATTTCGAAACGCTATGCATTGATGTATCCTTCGAAACAAGAAAAGCATGGCTCAGAAATAAAAGAGCCTCGAGTAAAGAAAAGAAAAAAGAGCCAATTGCTAGTACGCGCCAGACCAAGTGTATTTTAATGTAGTTGGCGTTTCAATATTAATTCATGTTATCCTTGCTCCATACAAAAAGGAAATTATTGCTTTGTCCATTTTTAGACCAGTTTATGTTGCTTTAAATTATCAATAAAAAATTATGATTGCAATGAAAATAAGTCCCAATTTAGTCAATGTTGCCGTAAAAAGTGTCATTGGGAAAGCCGAGATTCCGAAATTCCGGCTCTATGTGGGTCGACAGCCAAACTTTTCGGCTCTCAGACAGGCCACTTTTGCCAAAATGCCGACCCCAGACGGATCAGCCTTGGTATCCAATCTCAAGCAGTTACAGAAACTCAATAATGATGTCTCCTATTTTACAGATTTTGATTGAAGCAAATGTTGCAGGAAGGTGTGTGCAGATTTAAGGGAAAAATTCGACAAAAATTTTATAGAGAAACCCACATACGCAATTCCTACTAAAACTCATATACATCATTTATCAAATCAAAGATGGTCTAAGAAAATTAGGAACCGAAGGAATATTCAAGGAGTCCTGTGACGAAAACTCCATTAGACTATTTGACTACTGGATTCACCAATAAAGTTCTCTTTGTTTTTGTCCCCAAAACTATGGAGGACCTGGGAATTCAGCATCTCATTCATTCCATGTTTCGTATATCCGAAGAATGTATGCTAGAAAGAAGGCGTCTCTTCTTAGAAGATTCCGCAATGAATGACTGAAACCCTGCCTCGTAGAAATCTACTATTATTGTGATACGAGTGATACAGCAGGGTTGGATATTTCACAGGCCGGACCGGCCCGAGTTTTGGGATTGTCGGCCCGGAACGCCCCGTTCCCATCCCTGTGATACAGGAAAGAAAATCAAGCTTGTGTTTGGATCAAGCCAATGTAACCCTACACAACTACTTTTTAGCAAGAGCTCTGTCACATCCAGCAAGTACAACTAGTCTATTTCAGCAACTGCACCAAAACAATAATACCACAACTGAGTATTTAACGAGGGAGTAGAATTGAGCGCTAGTTAACCTGAATAGCCGAGTGACTTTCGGTTCGTGCTCGTTTAGCAAATACTTTTCTGAAAACAACTATTTTGAACTCTGAGTTTTTTCAATCTTAATATCCTCTCATTGAGAACATGTGTTCCACGAGACAATTGCTCCTGGTTATTTTTCTTTAGAGCTGATCAATACACACGAGCTTACACTAACGCAAAGTGCAAAAAAGTTCTTTGCCGAAAAGAGAACGAGGAACTTCGTTAATTTTAACTTTGAAAATCTTTTTATAATATATATTTCTGTTATTTAAAATTATCAGCTTAAGTGATCGCATTTTAAAACTCTGTGAATTTCCCCTAAATTTTATATTCAAGCTTTGCACTACTCTTGAGATTTGGAAATTTTTTACTAATCTTCAATTTACTGTATCCTTTTGATTCCATAGCTGTGGTGGAATAAAGGTACTTCAATATTTTTAACACAAATAAATGTTTCAGCAATGAGGATAACAGCTTATAGTTGCGAACGCTTGGGTTATTTTTCCCAAATACCAGAAGTAGAGGGGCATATTAGTCCAATCTATAGAAGAATGCATATTGAAGAACTGAAAAAGATTAATGGAGTCGGTGGTCACACGAAGACTCCCTTTGACTGTAATAAGGAAGTACAAGACTTTGTAAGTTATCAAATGAGGGTAAAACTCATGTTTTCTCCTCAAAATTATTGATTTTCCGATATTCTATATGTTTTATAGTTAGCCTAAACAAGATCAAAATTGTAAATCGTATTACTTTTAGCCTATTAAAGCGTATCTGAGCACGTTTATTATGATTCAAAATGTTAAGTCATCCTGATATTCTGATAATAATACCTTTGTCAGGGCTAATACATTTATCCATGCTGTTCTAGGTTAGTGATTCAAGCGCCAAACCACTGTTGTCATTTCTGAAATCAAAATCATCATTGAACGAAACTGGAGCTGAATATAATGTGAGTCTATGATCGCAGTGCTGGGAATTTGACGGGTCGGCCGGGCCGGCCCGGGCAGAAGCCGACTTTTTGGGAAATCGGCCGGGGCCGGGGCCAAAATTTGAGAAACGGGCCGGCATTTCCCCAGCCCTGTATGACCGAATTAAGCTTCTGATTCTAAAAAAGCAATTACCAGGGGTTTCTGGAGGGCTATAGAGGCCTTTAAGGCCTAAAATAGTTAAGCCCAGTGGTTAAAAGCGTTGCCTCATATGGTCGATGGTTCGACGAAACGAATAGTTCCATTTTTCACTTTAGTTTATTTCACCATTTACATAAACCACCTACAATATTCAACTCATTTCTTATAATTGTATTATGCACTTCTTTTTTGTAAGGTAATCTGTCGTGCCAGTGTTCTGACTCTAATGTTTTTGCGTTCAAAAGATGTGGAAATGACAGTAACCCATGAGGGACAGACTATTGTGATTGAGGAAGTTCCAAGCACGTTAGTTTTTTTTTATTTTTGCGTTTTCGCAGGTTAACTAAATCTACTCTGTCCGTATCTATCTACGTCTCCTATGGGGTGTACTCAAGTTTGCCAACTTGAAATATGTCAACTTTAGTTACGAAACAAATATTGGGGGGGGGGGGGGTACATCGTCGACCCACCGGGACGAGACGAGCTGGGCCGGCCCGGGCCGAGAATATTTGAAATTTTGGGGGCGGCCCGGCCCGTTGAGCACACCGTCCGGACTATGGCTGGGTATATATGTACTTTGCTTTCATTGATACGGCCTCTGAACTATATGGAACATTTGATACCTTGAAACATTAACTATTTTTATTTGGGTCATTGGTACTGTTCTTTTTTTCAATTTTGAAAATCAAAATCAACAGGAATTCTGAGCTCATGGAAAATAATGAACCTGATGTTTATATTTAATAAACGGAATGTTCAGTGTTTTAACTACACTGTTTTCTTTAGGCTAAATAACGAGAACTGCACTGGACTACCCGGCTCTGCCACCATAACTACAATAAGTCAGAGTTCTATCAGCAAAGATGAATCTATCAATCTACGCTATAGAAATAGACTAATGGCTGGTGTATGTGCAGATAATTGCTTAACTAAAAATCCAGATGGGATGGATGAAGATGAGGTAATAAACTTAGTCCTCTGCCAGCGACGGTCAGAACGGGCTTTCCTAAATTTTTTTCTGCTACATGAAAATTATTGTCCCAAATATACGCAAAATTTCCTTAACATACGAAAGTAACACTCCATTTTTCATCTTGAATTTTTCAATCAGTGTCGTTAGCTCATTTAATTCTAATCATTCTTAGATTGCTAATTCATCTGTCGCAGTTGTATTACCAAACCTTATACGACATTCATTTAAACCATTAGTTACATGGTTATGAGTTGCTTACTAGTATATTCTTTGTCAATAATTTCTTTATCATTTTGTTTTCAGCCGATGCAAAAAGCAAAACCTAATTTGTACATTGTTGTAAAGCACCGCTTTGTCTTCGTGGATGGAACTATCATAAATCTTATTGTTTCTAAAGAGATTGATGCTGTGGAATTTAGAAAAGATGATCCAGAAAAAGGTAACCTGATTGTGTGAGGAAAACAAGCGGTAGAGTTTGAATAGCTACTTGTAAGATTAATTGGGACCTCATTTTGATTGTACTACTTTTTAGAGTTGGGCAGCTCGGTCCGAAAAAACGAGCGCCAGCCCGAAATTCGAACTTGAGTTCGGCACGAAGCTCGAAAGCCCGTTTTGACCAAAACCCGTTTGAGCCCGAAGCCCGTGCTCAAACAAATCGGGCTCAAACGGCCAAATCTACTACTTTTATTACAGCAGTAGATTAATGATCACATATATCAATAACTAGAACAGCAATTGATAGCATAAGCAGTTTCATGCTTTTAAAATAAGGAGCCAATATTCAGAAACAGTGATGATACTAACATGACGATAGAGGCCCTAATTAGTATATCCCATATTTTGGACCAACTAAAACTAAAACACTGTTATAAGCAAAAGCGAATTTTATATAAGTAATTGTTTTGAAACGTTATTGTCTTACAGGTAACTGTTGGACGACAACGTAAGGGGGCTAACATGATAATTCCGAGACATTAATTTACCATACTTGCCTTTCTTCCAGAAATGGTTCCAGTAGATCTAAAGCTTGTGAGTTTTCATAGGCTCTACGCCGCAGACCATTTTGTCCGCCTAAATGCAAAAGTGATTGCAATGGATTTCTTGGCTGGCGGATTGTGCTATATTGATGGTATCTTTGTGGATCCAAAGAAAAATGATATTGAAAAGGTTGGAAAACATTATTTTGACTGTTCTATCTACAAATGTTAAATAGATTATTATAAATGAGAGTTTTTTGAAGAAAAAATAAGATCTAAAGATGCAAATTCTCCCAAATATCTCAAACGAATCCGTAAGGATGAGAGTCTGTGGGTTCAATTCTTCACCCATCCCAATCCGGATTTCGCTTTTATGGGATGTATGCCGAAACACGCTTTTGTTCTACTCATGCAAGCACATATAAACCGCTATGAAGAATAAGCGCTTCGTCATATATTCACTGGTACTGCGATCCAAGAAAGAAACTACTAATCTAACCTGTAAAGTGATCCTAGTATTAATAATGGGAATAGATAACTGTTTTAAATCTCAAAATCATCAAATTGAGTTTATCTTTTAGATCACTGTAATGAATTCTTGGAGCTCCATTTATGATCCCACGTTTGCCAACATCTTTAAGAGAACTGTGAAGGATTTTCTCTATACCCTCGCTAAAATTGAGAACAGAACCGAATTTGACAAAATTACGAGTTCTACTAAATATGTATCTCTGCTTAGCTCAACCAAAAGACAAGGATTTCCCCTTCCGGATGTCGTTTACCCGCCAAACACGGATAGAATAGAAATGGAATACGGTAACAACTTACTCTTACAACGGGATGGGGCTTTCGAAAAGGAGACATCTAGCCCGGTAAAATTAGTAGTATTGTTCAAGTCAAAAGTCAAGTCAAGGTTAGAAAGTCAGAATTGGCCACATCCTCCTCCGAAAGTACGAGTATCAATTACAAACGAATTACAAATGATAATTTTTCTGTTTTTATTGTACTTTCGGAAAATAAACATTTATTATTATTATTAAAAGCCCGGGCAGACCCGTAACGAAAAATCGGTATTTTTCTTCAATTAGAATTATTTTTGTAAATCTTTGGTGCTTTGAGACTAAGGTTGTCAAATTTGAACAACTTAAAAACATGAAAATTTGAAAACTACAACCTGATTAACAAGTCTCATTCAGACCCATTGGGACCACATCATCTGGTGATTATTGGCAGAGATAGCAGCCAAATTCCAATCGATAATCCTTTCTACCACACGGACGTTCTAACAATCGAAGTGTTTTGTAAAAGACTATTTGATAGTTTCATGGCTAAGCCAGACTGTATTTTTGTGTATGGAAATGAAGCAGAGTGCGAAAAGGTTAGAAACACAATCTAAAATTCAAAGAGGAACAACCAAATATAGTCGACGAAAGAATCGTTTGCAGAGGGGTACTGTAGAATTTAGAAGGAGCGCGGAAATCAAAAGAAAATTTACAAGCAACCGATATAATTTTGCGCGCGCCGTATAATAAATAGACCTTTAAACTACATGAGATTTGTCTGACGACTATATTTCACTTTGAATTTTGATTAATAGTGACAAGGAAGAACATGTTGAGGAATGGATTTGCCCTGATTATCTTCTGAATACAACTTTCGCACTACAATTTTGGGGCTGTGTAACTCTGGGTCTCTCTTGAAAGCGGAAAATTTCTACAAAATCGTTCTACACCAACCATTATTTATCTACATCGACCAAGTGTGGAAGTCCCGAAAGTTTCTATAGACCCTTCCATTGTTTAAATTGTGATTCGGGACTAACAGGAAATTATTTGATATACTGAAATATTTACATAATAGGAGAATATTTCAGGTCAGAGAAGCTATGACCGAGAAAGAGCTCACTTTGGCAAAGTTTATTGTCAATTGAATTGCGTTGTTACTATTGTTTTGTTTTATATTATAAACTTGTAAATTCATGTCAACTAAATATTCAGTTACTACATATTATCCTGAGTTGAAAATATATATTTTGTGTTTAAATTTAAATAGCCTTGAAAACTCTACAATTTTTAACAGAAAGGAACAAAACTAGAGTGATATTCGAGAGAAATAATGGAGTGTTAAAAAAGAATCTCGCCGAAAATGGATCTGAAAGTTTGCGAATTACGAAAATATACGCAAACACTCCATTATTCATCTTGAATCAGACTATATATGTTTCAAAACGGAAAGAACAATAGGATAAGTTCTAGTTCTCTTTGTTGTTAGAGAATGTTTGTTCTGGAAAGTCTTGGACTAACCAGACGACAGTGTTGCCGGGTGGTGGTTGATTTAGTTTTAATTGTTAAAATCGGTAACTTGACTTGTTGTGTTTATATCTTTATTAAATTTAACAGAAGTAGAGCTTTCATGTACATAAAAACGAGTGATAAAGTATTGTTAGAGTTTTTTTTTGGATTTCGTGATTTATGTTTGAGGGAAGATTGCTTAATGTCCGGCCCATTTCATGAAGAAATGGTGGTTGCCTCCATCAAGATCCATCTTTTCAATGCCACCGTACTGAAAAAGATAAATTATAGAATATTAAAAGTAGCATGTCACTTACGGTTAAAGCAAATGTATGAGATCTATCATGCCCATGATGAATGACAAACGTCGTGAGTTCATCCGAATTAAGCCATGGCCATACATTACACCACCAATGTGTGCTAACGGTCGGCCCTGTGATAAAATAATAATGCATTACAATTTACTAATTTACAAATGTTTCTGTTAGAGTGTGATTCAAGAGAAATAATGGAGTGTTACTTGCGTATTTTAAAGAAATTTTGCGTATAGTTCGGTTTTCGAATACATTCAGAGCCATTTTCAAAGAGATTATTTTTAACACTCCATTATTACTCTCGAATTCGACTATATATACAGTTTTAAAGTTTCAAAACGGATCAGTAAATTAGATAACCTACAGATGTCCACAGTGTAATATTCTCCAGGTTGGACCTTTTTTCGTTCAGCACAATTATTCTTGTCTCTACATTCGATTTCAACTACGTGCTGCATATCATTTCTCAACTGAAACAAATTACTCGCAATATGACGTGGTTGGGAAAAATAAACAGAATAGGTGGCATGGTTTTTGAATGCAATATATTCAGGTAGCCTACACACAATATGCCTGTGGTATTCCCGGCTAGTGTAGAGGCCCGAACAAGCTAAATGTTCTGCTGGCCGACCTAGCAGGTCCTCTCATTTCATTAAAAAGGGTCATGAGCAAACTTTCAGTATTTTACAGGAATAAGTAACAATTAGTTCACATCGCAGTTCTCGAAATTTTCCGAGACTGCCCGTTGGAGAACTCAAAAAAAAATCCAAGTGTTTACACGAAGAAAGATTAGGACACTTACTCTAAATGTAGTTTGATGCAGTTCGTGCATTTTTTCACCAAACTTAAATAGCAATCCGGCCACAGTTGTTCCAGCACCAATTGGTCCGAAAAAATTCATGGCGAAATCTAGAATGAATAGTTTAGATTCCGTACATATTACAAACACCAAAATGAAATTATTTAAACGGCCTAGTTATTGAGTTATTTGATGGAAAATATGTGGTTTAGGATAAAATAAAGGTATTTGCTAAGATAGAGTAGACCAACCCAACAAGCCTGGTGAAACACGGATGGTTAGTTACCTTTACTTGATAGTTATTCAGCTAAAACAATTAGATAACAGAACGTGGCGATATTATTATACGATATGAATCATGATCAGCAACCCTGATTGATTGAAAACATGGAAAACGTAAAATAGACATTACCACAACCAGAGGTATAGAAAATAGTTCAATTGTCTAGAATGTTTATTCTATTCGGTTCTCTTTTATACACCATTTTTTTCCCCCGCCTCCTAAAGGGAAGTTGATGAAATATGTTACGAAACTAATGGAATGGGAAGTAGTCGGGAGGGGACAACAAACTAATCACAAGAAATATCAACAAGATAATGCGTTAATTGTCTATCCAAATATATAAATAACATGATTATTCCGTGTCATTTGCTGTAATAATTTGTCAAACAGTGTCATTTTCTGTCAGGTATTATGAAAAAGGAAAGTCTGGTTGGTCCGCCAAAAAGCTAGGGCATATGCCTGCGGCGCCAGCTAGTTGGGGGGTCGCTTCGCGAAAGAATCCAGGATCAGGAGCAAAAAAATGTAAAATAAAATGTTGAGAACAACTTAATCCACTTAATGAGAATGAATAAAGAACAATTGGTTATAATAAATTAGAGTAAAAGAATAAAAGGTGTTGAATATTGAAATATTGAAATAAACTAAAGTATAAGATGGAACTAAGTCGTTTCCTTTCGTCGAGTGATCCTATACGAAATTAGTTCCGCTCAGCGCCTTAGACTCGTCAGTACGATAAGCACTGATTATTATTTAAAATACATTGGTATATATTGATTAAGGAATGCCAAACAGTCTAGTGCAGTGTAGAACTTATGGAAGAAAATGTTTCATGACTTCATATATAATCGAATAGAACAAAATGATTTAGTACGTCCGTGACGAATACAACATAGATAAGTTATCCACTAACTTCAATTAATCATAATTGAGTGATGGCTGCAAAGGTAGATTGTGGCCTAAAATCATTGTCAAACTTCTCATGTCCGGAACGTATAATAAGAAAAGAGACACATCTAAATTATACTCTTTGCTTTTTAAACTTTTCCAAGCTTCGGATCATTTCCCATTTTAAAAAGAATAGCCATTCAAGATCAAGATCACGAGACAAAAGAATAGAAAATTTGCCACATAAATGCAAGAACAAACTAGAAACATGGATTGATAGAAACAAAGTTTTCATTTACAGTTTGTCCCCAATTAGAAAATAATATAATCTCATTACTATTTTTGTTCAGCGTAGCAGGTCTTTTCTGAGCCTCAAATAGACCCAGATCAGACTTGCTACGTTGACTGTTTCAGCCCCGGTGGTTCGGTGGTAGAAACGGGCGACGCAGACCTTTATGAAACTGCTCCGAAATACGTGCGTAAAACATGTAAGTTTACAGCACAGTAATATAGTTTATTTTGAGACCACCAACGATGTAATCAGCGGGATTATGACAATATCTTTACTTACAGGAAAATGTTTCCTAACATTGAGTTCAAAGTTTCTGAATTACAAGCCGAGATTGTCTACGTATTTATTCTCAAATTTACGTCTGATAAAAATAGGTTAGTTTTCTATTTCAATTTCGGGACTATTCGAAAAACCGGAAAACCCGTAAAAGTTTTTGAATACATACTTCTTATAGACAATCTTTAAGTTTTCTACAGTAACCCGTTTCCTCTTTTAGATATCGCTATTCGTGTCAGGAGTGGACTAGTAGCAAAAATGACAAATTCAAGGACTGTGAGGATGTTATTTTACATTCAAATGGAGCGCAAAATGGACAAAAATGGATGGACCACCCAGTTTCTTTTGATTTTATAAGATTAACCAACTGTCCGAGAAATAAAAATAAAAATATGGTTAGTTTATCTGGACCCAAGATTTGCTTCAAGAAATTCAATATAGCTTTTACTAAATATTAGACAATTATTAATTTCCATTATTACTCTGGCTATTCTATAACAGTTTATATCATGAATCTATTATAGGTCTACTTGCAATCCCTTCACAAGTACCGTCCAGTCCTTGAAATCTACAGTATCCCTGGTGGAGTCTCGAACGGAAATATCAGCATGACTGAATTCAACGAGATCCAAGAAAAGATCCGAGTCTATACATCTGGGTAGGTGAGAGTACGCTCCGCTAGCAAAAGCTGTTTTATTGAGAAACTACCGTAATCTAAATTAATTTAGCCTAAAATGCTTGTTTTAGATTCGAATTAATGGACTTTATCGCCGTGACTGCTTATCAGAATAAAGAAGTCAACAATTTAAAAAAGGCAAATAATAAATATGCGAGTGCTTTTAAAGCCAAAGAAACTAAGGAAAGAGAAAAGAAACAGATAGAACTGATGGTTTCAGAAGGGAATAGAATGCAGGTAAGAACAAGATTATTGATTGAAAAGGGGGGGGGGGGCAAGAAAAGTGGGTAGGCTGGAAGTGTCATAAATAAAAATAA
>JAQGAV010002184.1:0-16824 GCA_034691345.1 Phasmarhabditis papillosa
TTAGTTAAGAGTTTGCACAGCTGTTTTGGTAATATCAAAGACGGCGGCCACGTATACTGTTAAAAGCCAATGCCAAATGTGCTTCCGTGGCGCAATAGGCAGCGCGTTCGGCTGTTAACCGAAAGGTTGGTGGGTCGAGCCCACCCGGGAGCGAATGTTTTGCAAATTTCTTAATTTCATTTATTCAAACATACCTCTTGACCACCTCCAGGTTTGTCGAACTTGACGCTGAGAATAGTAAGAATAACAGTAGGTTCTTCAGCTGACATGGGACGGGACTCCTTATGAGTAATCTCAATACCTCCAACACCAATGTTGCGAACTTCACCAACGGTATTCGGCCAATACTGAGCACATTTGTATTTGCCCTAAAAATATAGTTATAATAATAACATATAATATAACAATATAGTTTTAATTATAGTCGATCTCACAAAACCAACCATTTCAATGCAGTTGCACAACATCACAATAGTCTCCGAATTCTCCTGAAGGACCATCATCCAGAAATCGTTGACGGTAACGTCCAGAGGGCCCTAAACTAAGGATATTATACAAGAAATAATATAATTTCTAAGAATCCAGGTAGTGTATGTACGTACATCCATTTACGTATAGATACTAGATACGAAGGCTCGACCCTTATCCTAAATCTTCGCTCGGATTACCTGAGTGCAAATGAATCTTTTGGATCCAAGCGGAGTGGCAACATAGTTGGCATGCACGTAGTCGCAAGGAGCTCCAGGCCAGTTGAGAACAACACGGAATTGATCCTGACATGGCACATCCTGATATCTAAAATAGCTTGTTTATAATAGTTATATAGTTTATTATATGGTTATTAATATTAAACAAACAAAATTACAGTTATATTATTCGTTAAACAGTTATATAGTTTGAATAGATTTTCTTCTCATGAAGCATATAAGATTCCTACTGCTTCTCAACAAGGAACAATCCTTCTTAGAATCCCAAACTCCATCCCCACTCACCTATTTCTTCCGGCTTCGTGATTAGCCTTGAAAGCAGCAACAGTCATATCTGGGAAGGTGTAGAGTGCTAGGGCGCGGTATTCGGCTCTTAGACTATCGACTCCCATGTCAAGAGCTCTCTGTACCCATTTAGCCACTACTGTATATGCATTACTGGCCACTTGAGGTGCATTCTGTACGACAGTTGGCGCTTCTTTTGTTGCTTCATCCTTTGTTTCCTTCTTTTTTGTCTTTCTCTTTCTTTTGCTACCGTCTCTGGCTGAAGTCTCCGTCTTGTCCGTAGACGTCTTTGGTCTGGAAATATGAAGATTAGTATTAGTATTAGTAGTTTGTTATGGATTTGGAGCAGCTTATGAGATAGTTCCACCAATTGTACTGACTCAAGTTTATTTGAGATCAATCTTAGTTAGCTTGAAGCCGGGTCTGGGGCTCCTGGAGCTCTGTGGAGCTTTTCAGCAGCTACAGAAAGGTAGTCAAGATTGAGCATGATGCTCCATAGTGCTCCAAAAGCTTCAGAGACAGCATCGGTTCAGTAAGATTTGAACCGTAACTAAGATGTAGCTCGACAACAACTTTGAGACTAGGCTCCATTAGTGAAGCAATCTCATTCTCGGATGAGCGAGACCTTCTTCTGCTCCGGACATCTCCGGACAGCGTCCGTAGCTTTGGCTTCCACTTACTTTTCCTTTTCCTTAGACTTCTTCTTCGATGCAGGTTTGGCCATTTTCAACCGCTTCTTCCAACTGAAGTCGAATAATATGAGGAATCTAGCGGATAAGGCTGTTTTTATAGGCCGAAGAGTTGTGAGAAAATAGATGTAAGGGAATGGAAATATGGAGTTTGCGAGAACGGGAAAGAAATAGAAGGAAAATACGGAAAAGAATGGAAAAGAAGTGGATTCACTGAGAACTCAAAAACTTAATAAAAACTTTTAACATTTTATTTTATTAGCTTATTAGACGGAACATTAACTTCAAACGATATTTATATTTGGTAGATTAGTACATATTTACTTTAAAAACCTATATAATCAATAATTTGACTAATTTCGCCTATTTTAGAAATACCATACAAAGCTCGAGGTTCTTACTATTATTCAAAGAATACCGATTTATGTATCCAACCACGTAGCAAGTCTAAGTTAGAGCTCTCGTCCGATAAACGAAAGATCGCAGGTTAGAGACCTGATTCAGACAATTTACCTGAACTTTAATTTGTTATTCGGTAATATTAAACTATTTATTCTGTATATCAATGTATTTTACATGACGGGTGTTTTTGTTATTCTTTCCATCTTTCGGGCAGCTAGAAGTCGTTATGGGGGAATCATAAGAAAACATTCAATCATACTTCCCACAGTTGCTGAATCCGGCTTGGCACGAGGGAGGGATCGAACACCACAACCTTTCGTCCTCACGGATTCATACGTATAGTTTATTGTTTTTATAATTTTTATTAACTGGACTATTGATTAATTATTGATTCTGGCCATTTCCAGCCCTACTCCCCTTCTATAGTCATCATACCTCTATATTTTTGTCACTACAATTACCTTGTTTGTATTTTGGATCAACTCCGCCGACTGATCTACTGTCCTCCTCTGTCCCCTTAAAAGACTTTTAAATCCTTATTTGTATACTTTATTAATGTATTAATCTGTTTGTACACAAACTGAGAGGTCTGAGACAACCAACCTGGTCTAAAAGGATTGCGAGCATTCTGAAAGACGCATTCGAAATAAACTTTGATGTTATATATACTATATAATTCCTTGAACGGAGGTTCTCAAAATTACCTGGCCCGACTATAATTTTAACGGGGCCAACTACATTATTGAAATATTCAATTTTTTTCGACCACTGTTATGAATATTTTGTAATTTCTTTGCTTCTGTATTGCTTTTAGCGCATGAAAACAGCAGAAAAAACTTTGTTTAATATCAACTATAGTTACGAAAAAAATATTAGATGGTACATAAATAGATATAGCTGAAATAATACTAGGATAATTCTTTTTTCTTTTTCTTTAGTTTTTTATTAACTTCTTGAGTTCTCAGTGAATCCACTTCTTTTCCATATTCTCCTACTATTTTTTCCCGTTCTCCCAAACTCCATACTTCCATTCCCTTACAGTTACTTTCTCACATCTCGTCGGCCCACGGGGCCGGGCCGGCCCGAGAATTCTTGAAATTTTCGAGCCGGCCCGGCCCGTTTTAGAACCCTGTTCTTGAGATACGTTTATTTATTAACTATTGCTTGTTAAATTGATAAACTTGCCCATGGTGGAGTTCTGACGGACTTCGGGGTTAGACGTCGTTATTCGTTATTTGGTTATTCGCCCCGGGCCGGCCACTAAGCACACCGAACTTCTCTTAATGGATTCCGTAATGCAATTATAATGATTTTTTTAGTATTCCATTATATTTGTAATGTATTTTCCATTATAATACTTATTTTATAACCTTGTAAACTATATTTTAGTTTGTTTATACAGCTTATGATTAGTCAGTTGGTTGATTGATTGAAATAAACAAATCTGTCTATAACAAATGACAGTCAGAAAGATGATTGTTTATATTAAAATAAATATAATCATAATGAAAAGTGATATATACTTATGGTTTACTTTTTTTTTAAAAAGTACCGAGCAAAATCTAACCAACTATAGTCTGATTCAAAGGAATAATGGAGTGTTACTTGCGTATTTTAAGGAAATTTTACGTATATTTTCGGTTTACGAATACTCTTTCAGAGACATTATCAACGAGATTCTTTTTCAAAACTTCATTATTATTTTCCAATAAAACTATAGCATAGACTTTTGATGTTATAAATGGTTCAACTGTCTTTTTGGGAAAGTATATTCATGGCTGCGCAAGCGCCGACCAGGCCCTGCAGGCTTTTTTTTCGGCCGGGCCCGGCCCAGCCCACTATACTGTATAGTCTTTGACAGCTACTCCACTAGAAAATACAACCCAAGAAACTTATTTGGATTTAAAAACTATTTGAAGTCCTCGAACCCATCTTTTTTTGAGGAAGAAATTCATTCATAGAACCTTATCGTATCTTTTGTAACTTTCCGGTATTATATTTCCCGTCACAGCATTTTGATTATCTAACACCGCATCTTTCACAGTCTTTATTTAATGACACGCCGCTTACCGCTTGTCAAGTCGGCTCGCTACCTTAAGATGCCATCTAAATACGCAATTGCGTAACCTAAAAATACAGTTTAGAAGGCAAACAAACAGTTTTACGCAAGATAATGAAGATTATGGCATAGAATCCTATAGATATGGTAGAAATTATAAAATAGTTACCGGTCGACCCAAGCCACGGGCCGGTTTTTCCTTTCGGATCGGGCCGAAAAATTTTGATGCCGCGCCGGCCGATTCGCACTTTTTGATCCTAATTAACTGTATGCATCTGTATGATCTGTAGCGTAGAATGTTAAATAACTCCAAAGCATCGAGGATTATTTGATGCCGAAATGACTTGGTTCCGTAAAATTGCGGCTGACTATAAGATTGCAAAAGGTGGCCGGGTGGCCCAGATGTTAGAAGCTTCGCCTCATAAGCTAGAGGTCGATGGTTCGAATCCTATCGAATAACGAATTCTAGCAAATTTGTTTTGATTCGCCGCCTCCACTCCCTGGGTGCTGTGCTATAAACTCCCACTTCCTATGGTACCCTCGTCTCACTTCTTCGCTTCAAATATATGTGAACTCGTGTTTCGTAAATGAATAAACAATCTTCAAACTTTAAAAGAAAGTTCGAGATGGCCCAAACAATGCAAAGATTTTGGATCAGGTGTTCAGAATTCCGGGATTAGAGATTCGATAGCTCCTTAGCTCCTTCAAACACCTAAATTCTCTCATAATTGCTCCTTTTTATACAAAAACCTTCTAATTCTTGGCAAATCTTCCGGATTGGCGCATTTGAATGTATGCAAAATAGCTCTAATTAACACCTTTGGAGGTCATTTTTAGCAATTATTTAAAGGACTAAAATATGAGATTTAGGCAATTCTGTGCACACATTACAGTGCAATTAAGGGGATTAACCACAAAAGCGGATTACTCTTTGAAGGTCGGTTGAGGTTAGCAAGGAGAATGGGGTCCCGCCACGATTGACAGTTAACGAGACCGTGGGAAGGAGCGGGTTACGGTATCTTAAATAATAAAGGGATAGATTAGAGGTGAAGGGAGAGTCTTGGATGTCGACATAGTTAGTTAAAAGACCGGAATTGTACAGAATCTTTGGAATTTCTGATTAACAAACAAATCAGAGCGCGGTGGTATACATAGGCTTCCGCAATTGCGTATTTCTCTTTTTCTGAATATGATACAAAATAAAACTATTACAGTAATATTTTTCTTAAAACAAACAAAAAATTGTGCATCTAACCATATAATGGAAGTTTAATTTTGCCACAGAACGAGCGATTATTGAATTCATAAAAAAACACCGCTCACTGCATTGTTTTTCGGTTTTAGACTATGAATGAGGGGTTCCTTTTGAACACTCCATTATTATTATGGATTAGGCCGAAATAACCCTTACTAACTTGCGCCGCAGACTACCACCAGCTGACTCTTACCTGTCTCTTGCCAGATTACTGTAACTCCGTTATTAATACCGAAATGACAGTTTGTGACCCAAAGATGATCATAACTGTTGATACAAGTTTTTGATTTTTGCTGCGAAGAGGCTTTTCTTAGTAGCTTTATAATTATTACTTACTTATTTACTCAACTACCGTAATTAGCCGACCCGTAAAGTATACCAAATATCAGCCGGAAACAATTTAACCTCATCATTCCACCCTTGTCCCCAAACAGAGCTGGTTACCGGCCCGGCCTGAAATTTTGAAACCAAGGCCGGGCCGGGCCGAGCCGGGCCGGACGGTTAACCACCTCTGCCCCTACCCCTATTATCATAATTCCCCATATCTGGCTCGGCAATTCTAAGCCCTCTTTTCCTTTGTATATTTAGCTTTACAAATAATGTCGGTGCATGACAAATGTATATGATAAGCTATAAAAGCGTGAATAACACGAACAATATTGATTTTATAAAACGAATGAACAAACTGTATAGTTTTATAAACATTTTGAAAAACTTAATAACAATTTCAATTCACTAAATGTAGTATTATTCTTGGATTTATTTCTTAGTGTCGCTTATTTATTTGGGCTTTACTGACTAACTTGGGCCCATTATTTTTGCAAACGGGTCGCAAAATTTTTATCCCAGCCCGAAAAAAAGACTACTCACCTAATTATACCCCCAATTTTAAAAATAATTTATTTCCTGTAATCCCACATATTACACAATAAATGTAGATTCCTTCGGCGCAGGGTTTCGGCCATTTATTCCGGAATCTTCGGAGCAGAGACGGCTCCTTTCTACATTCAGTCTTCGGGTACTCTAAACATGGGATAAATAAGCTTCTGGTTTCCCAAGTTTTCTGCAGATACTGGTAGTCGACCCCACAACCTCAGATCCTCCCGGATTCAGAGACCGCTGCTCTATCCACTAATCTAAAGCACTCTACCATAACCTTTAGTTGTATTCCTCTTAGAATCATAAACTCAATCCAGCAATGTTCCCACACCTTAATTTGCATTTATTTGTAATCGATTGTAGTGAAAAAGAATGTTTCTGCTGGGAAGGTCGAAGGTGTCCCTTTAGGTTGTAAAAAGACACACAATATTCTGTACTATTTACCATTTGAATAGTTTATGTTACAGTCACACGACTGTTTGTAAATGCAGGGTGGCAATGAATAAGTAGCATACTGTAGGTTTAAAGGAATATAGTAGGATTATATATATATATATATACATAGATATATATTGTAAGTATGTTTAGTATGTTAATTTATATATAAACAGTGTTTTGCTATTGTTTCGTGCAGAAAAGGTTGACTAATAAAAAGATGACAAGCATAAACATTCCATTTTGTATGGAGAAAAACCCAGTCACGCTTGAAACGATACATAGGTGTTCCAACATTTCTATTTACAAGGATTTGCTTATTTTAAATGTTTGCGTCATTTGTTAACTTTTTTAAAAGGCTATTATAGTCTGTATCAAGAGTTATGCTTCCAGTGCAACATCCTGTAGAGATGTGGGGCTACAGTCAGCTGCGTATTTCGTCGTCATTTTTAACACTACACATGCTAGGATTTTACGCGCGCCGTATCAGCAGATTGCAAACTTGCTTTTCCACTGCCTTACTCAGACAAAATATTGCAACACTTGTGCTTGTTAACACGGCCGTATTACTTTTAAATCTGACTATATCTTCGTATTTCGAGTCACCGCTACGGCATTTCCTTCGCCGCCAATTAGCCTAAATAACTGACAATACAGGATAAATGACCACTTGCCGACCCTATTCGGCGGTCGCTTTGCCTTCGAATTAGAACCAGTTCTGTTGCGACTTAAAGTAATCGGTTTAGTCTCTTTAAATGTATTTCTCGTCACTCCAGTCGTCTTTTTACGACACCGCGCTGCCCGCAATGCCACCGCTGAGTCGCGTATTGTACAGAAATGACTAATCTCGGGAAAAGGGCGGCCAACTTTGTAATTGAATTTGCAGGTACGGACAAGGTAAATTCCGATCTTCAAAGTTCTTTTAGGCAGCAAAAGTTCAGTCTGGTTGTTCACTTTCGTAATTCCTTGTCTATTTTTAATAATCGGTTCAGCAGTTTACCTCATTTGTATCATTTAGCCGTTTAATGATTATGTTTGATTCTATTAGAATGTTTCGGCCAATAAAATATAGTCGGCGGACAAACGATAAGCCTGCTATAGTTTTCAGTGTTTAATTTCAAACGCCCAAATTAGTTATATTCGTTACAATGACGTGATTGTTTAAAATGAATAAGTTAAATGTGGTGTTGTACATTACATCATTTACTTCTCCGCGTTTTCGCTCAACCGCGCTCTAATCAGATTTGCAGCTCGTACCGTATACCGTTGCATCAGCCTCGGACGTCGACTATATTTTACCTTCGATCAAATCCAAACGTAGAATAATACTTTTTAGTATCATTGAATGTAGTTGCGATAATCGCATTTAATGCTTAACTCACAAGCAACTAAACTTGTAAAACAATGAAATTGCTAAATAGACGACCTTTAGCTTGCCCATTACCTGGGTAATAACTAATTATCATTATGAACCATCTTTGCCCTAAAATAAACTCTCTCCATAATCTTCCGTTACGGCTCGCCGACGCATCGCCCACCGCATTCCTCATAACGTTTAAAGTTTGTTTATATATTTTAAGCAATACAAGATCACAGATGTTCGGAGCAAAGAAGTGAGACGAATGAACTTTAGGAAGCGGGTCAGGTGAACGGGTTCATTTTTCAAAAAGTCGGCCCCGGCCAGGGCCGGCCCGTGAAATTCCGTGCCCTTGTAGAGTTGAGAATCGGCCAGGCGTAGCACGGAAATTGATCTGAACCTTCTTTGCGGCTGGTTCCTTTCAAACAAATCTGTAGCCACAATTTTGAGTACTGGTCGGGTCCCGGTCTGGAAAAGGCCGGTTTCCCAAAATGTCGGCCCCGGCCGGCCCGTCAAATTCCCAGCAAAGGGCGGGTCCTACCATAGTCACAACTATTCTTATTTAAGCCAATATAATCCTTATCAAACTCTTTCTTAAATATAAAAGTCATAAAAAACTTCTAAAACTACATTTCCATCCTTTACTCATCGATATTTACCTTTGCTGTTCCGATTGTCTTTTCCCTCTCTCCACCCTTTATCATTACACGTAGTTCTCTCGCCAGGTGTGCCGTCGTACAGTCAACCATTTGCCACGTGGAATACCGCATTACAAAACTATTCTCGCCATTTTGATAGAATTATTATTGTTAATTTTTATTTAATTAAAACTTATATAATCCGTGTTACATCTAAGTGATTAGTTTTAACGACACGGTAGAGTAGTTTTTTATACGATAGTATTGATATTTTGCTTTAGTGGTTTAGCGAGAGAGTTGATATATAGTCTATAACAAACAAAAGACTGCAGAGCGCGGCGGCATACGCAGGCTTCCGCAATTGCGTATTTGTCTTCTTCTGTATATGATGCAAAATAAAACTGGTACAATAATATTTTTCTGACATCAAACAAAAAATTGCGCATCGAACCATATAATGGTTTTCCAATTTTGCCAAAGAACGAGCGATTTTACAAACCTTTCTCAACACCGCGCACTGCAGTCTTGTTTTTGTTATGGACTATAGCAGTATTCGCTGTAATAGACATAATCAAGATGTTCTCATAAAACATATTTCATTGTGGTTTGTGTTCAATATAGAAGGCCTCTTTTACCGTGTCTTGTTCTGGTCTACGTTTTTTGTAACACATTTCAGTTAGAGCATTCCTCAGTATATTCCACTATGTTGGAGTTAACTTTTTCTTTTTTTCAAACGTAACTTAAAATATATCAGGGCTGGCAAAGTGAGGGCCGACCCGGGCCGGCCTTCACTTTCGAAACTGATCGGGCCGGCCCGGGACTAGAACTTCTGATAGGTAGGCCGGCCCGGGCCGGCCCTTGGCACCCCTGCCAGATATGACTTAGAGTATTTTATACTACAGCTAAAACACTGCCTTCAGTTTAAAGTATTACCTAACCTTAACCTTAATTTAGCTCGTAAAATAGTTTTCTACTATCTAATTAATGTCTCTGATCACCCTCGATAAGGTTCATAAATCGTCTAACTTCCCAGTTCGGCAGTTCATAAATTTCCCATCCATTGGTCGTGTACAGATTGTGGTGTTGATTACAGGCCACGCCCATTTGAGCTGACTCCGCCCACTTTTCTACAAAAATGGAACGCATATTCATAGCAATTAATAACATCCCAATGGCAAGGCATCCATCCAGCTCTCAGCCAGGATCGGCCGGGCCAATGCTCCAGAATCCTTCGTCCTTAGTTTCTAGCAGTTGTCTTATTACTTTTGAGAGTAAATACTTCTTCTCGAAAAGTATATTTCTCGAGTAGTTCAGTCCTAGTTGCTCTTTAATACTAAGAATATCTTTTGAAGATTCGAAATAAACGTTTGTCTCTTC
Organism: Phasmarhabditis papillosa; assembly: GCA_034691345.1. Lineage (NCBI taxonomy): Eukaryota > Metazoa > Nematoda > Chromadorea > Rhabditida > Rhabditidae > Pellioditis > Pellioditis papillosa. Next base: position 10,084 of record JAQGAV010002184.1, read on the forward strand.
TGTATCAACAGTTATAGGCGGATTCAAAACGAATAATGGAGTGTATAAAATTATTTACAAGGCAAACGCAATTGCGTACAAGCAGTTTTGGCTTGACAATTATTTTCTAAACTTCATTATTCGTTTTGAATCCGACTATACCCAGGCTGCTGCGTTGAGATTCTAGCTCTCAATGTAGTATGGTGAACCCGTCCCTGATTGTAAATCTTTTTCAAAACTTTAAAACATTGCTGAGCTATTCCTTACCTCTTGCTTCAAAAATATAAAAGAACTTCAATTATATGTTTATTTGTCTTTTGGAAGGATATGATACAAACATTTTGCTGATCACAAACTGAATACATTTCCATTTTTCATTTTTTTCTATTCATTTTGATTTTAAGATCACAAACTTTACCGCCATACAAAATACAAACCTAAATACCCCTATATAATTTACCGCAAACTCATTATCCTACCTTGCGCTCTAATGACATTCTTGTTTTTCATGCAGTTGTTCATTGTTAGACTCATAATTATCGCCCTAATAGGCAGTCGAGTGTCGGTCTGTTATATACAGTCGGTTGTACCTCTAATGAGTAGGACTGTAGCTCATTTCGGGTTCATTCTGTCCCTTTGGGGGCCCTTTCTATTCATTTTATTGTTTAGATGACCTCATACTCATACCTATAAGTATATACACTTAACACATACAATACACAATATTCTATTACATTCGAGTGCACATTGTTCTCGAAAAAGAGCCGCGACACTACCGCCGATACAATGTAAAAGGGGTAGTTTTTAGAAAGGAAATATTATAGTCTCTACCAAGAGCAAGGTTTCCAGCACGGTATCATGAAGAGAGGCGGTCTTATATAATATGAATATACTTTTGAAGGATGGACTACCAATCCACCTACCAATTCAATTCAATTTTATACAAAACAACTGTTTTGCAGGATACTGCTTATAATATGAGCTCGTCTGAGCCTCTTTTGCGAGCACCGCACCAGCATCTGGCTGCTACTCTCCGTTCAATAGTTTACTTTGCAATTACGCGCGTGCAATTTGGCTGCATTTGCGGCGTTAAAAAACCTATAAATACGCGAGTGACACTCCATTATTACTCTCGGCGTTGACTATATTCTGCAAAATTGTATTCTCTGTCGATATTAATACCTAACCCATATTACTCGGACAAGATACCACCCGTACATTTCTCTTCAGTCCTATATAAATAGCACACTTCCTGGTTCTTTGCAATTCTATACAAATCTTGACATTCTTTCTTTTCTTCTTGTATGAATCATTGTTGCCTTTCTAATTTACCTTTTGCAGGTACAGTGCCAGTAAAGAGCGGGCCACCGCCCGGTACCGCCAACTTCCGGGTGGTCGAGAATGGTCAATCAGTAATCTTCCTGATCGAGATTGGAGCAGAATTCTATTATAAAGTGTGAGTTTTAAGATATATATGGCGGATCTGCTGCCATTTCCAGGGCTGAGAATTTGAGGGGCCGGCCCGGGCCAGGACCGAAAATTTGAGAAACAGGCCGGCCCGGCCGGCCTTCTTTTCCCAGCCCTGGCAATTTCCAGTAGAGGGGTGGATATTTATTGGGCCGGCCCTTTTCCACTTCTCATTTCGAGAGGTCATTTTGGAATTTGGCATGTTTTTTGCAAGTAGCGGTATGCGCATCAGCTAATTTGACCCCAAAGATGTTATCGAAAATTACGTTCAAGGCTAAGAAATGACCGAAATAAAAGGCTTGTAGTGAACGGTGAAGGACGTTAAAATACAGAAAAAACTAAAATTATTATTAAAGTTATATATACATTCTGGTTGACCAGTTACCAACAAAAGTTACCAGACGATACCAGCTAATACTGCCGTCTGTTGTGGTAGCGGCTGGTAAGTTTTGTTCATAGGGGCTAGGCGACGACAAATACGGTCGGGATTTATTGGTACCCGCTAGTTACCAGAGAGGACAGCTCGTATTTGTAGGTATCGGTTTCTATTTTTTAGAGTTTAAGTTGGTTCAATCTATCCTCTCATAATTCCAAAGGTCAACGATTTCTCCATAACCCTTCAACTACACTCCGTTTCATCGCGGTCTCATCCTACTTGAACGACGTGTAAAAAAATTAGCGCGAGCGCAAAAAACACGGCCTACTTAGACCGAAGAAATGACCCTGCTGTAACCTTGGAATGCAATTCTAAACCAATTTGTACAAGTCGTAAAATATAACTAAAGAAATATGGGGAGGGGGAATTGTAGAACAAGAACAAATACTTTATACATGATATAAAAACCTAAAATTTTTATATTACAGTAATCTCAATCAGAAATTTAAATGATGTAAATTCTTCAATGGAATAGCTCAAACTTGGTAAATTAGACCAGAAAGTAAGAAGATGGTGGAGACTACAAATATTTGGTTAGTTTATGTTTTAAACTCTTTCCGGAGTTATAGTTTCTCTTTTTCCTGGTTAGAGTGGCGATTCGGCAAACTTTTTGCCAACTTAACGGTAAAACGGTATGCCAGTATATAGTGTGATTCAAGATAAATAATGGATTGTAATTTGTTTATTTTAACGAACTTTTGCGTATATTTCGGTTTCGAGTACTTTCAGAGCCATTTTCCATGAGATTCTTTTTTAACACTCCATTATTACTCTCGAATCAGACTATACCGTTTACCGTACCCAAACGCCAACCTATTCCTGGAACAGGAATTCTAGCCTTCCACTTAAAATTTGAAGAGGAATAAAATCAAAACTCAAGCAATATTGGTTCAAGCTTTAGTTCAAACTTAGCAAATGAATGTAGTTTTGACCAGAGCTGGTTATCCGGCCGGCCCGGCCCGGCCCCTGCTGACCTCCAAAATTTCATGCCGGGCCGGATAATCAGCTCTGGTGTTAACGGTCCACTGGCCACTTTTAACACAGTTCAAACGGGTACGCGAACTCAGAATTCAAACAAACCGGGTGGTCCAAAAATTAAATGTTAAAAAAAGTAAACCACCAAGGCGGGCCCGCCCGTATCCACCCTTAAGAAAATAAATTTTATAAATAATATTTTCAGTTTGTCGTCTTCTCGCAAGAATTAAGTTTCTCTACAAAAAGTTGCAACCGTGTCGAGTAGAAGACTACCATCTGTTCCTTAGAATAATAATAGTATAAATTCTAAACTTAAAATTATTTACTGTGTCTTTTGTCATTTCCACCGTATTCGTTGGGTTACTGTAGGTACCTAGTTACAGTAACCCGTTCGCTGCGGGAACCAAATTCTGTCTGTTATTTAACTCCAAACTGTCATTCCCCAAACATTCCTTTTCTAAACTTACAAGTATTAGTATAATTTATATATTTATTCTTTCTAGAAACTATTTCACTTATTTCCAAATCTTTTCTAGTCCTGGGAATCCAGTATTCCCTTAGTTATTTTGTCATTTCCACCGTATTCGTTGGGTTACTGTAGCTTCCGAGTTACAGTACCCCGTTCGTTGCGGGAACCAAATTCTGTCTGTTTGTGAACCACATCGGCAGTAACTGTGATATGTGTACAGCTCCCTTCATAGAGGAGATTCTTTTGTAGATTTATTTATTTATTATTATTAATATTATTATTATTAGATTTAAATTTCTAATAGTTTATAAGAGTTACTTTATTATTATTGATTATGTGCCTTTTTTCGTCGTTGCTGCATCACCATAAGTGCCTTATTGTCTGATGCTGAGCATATTCAGAATTGTGTCTTACCATGTTTTTTATATTAGTAAAGTTTATTTATATTTCCTTTGCTAGCCAAAATTTAGAATGAAGAAACTAATAAATAAGTTTCTATAGTCTATAACAAACAAAATACTTCAGAGCGCGGTGGTACACATAGGCTTCCGCAATTGCGTATTTGTCTTTTTCTGGACATGATACAAAATAAAACTAGTACAATAATATTTATCATTATTTATTCATTTTACGAAACACGAGATCACATATATTTTGAGCAAAGAAGTGAGACTAGGGTACCATAGGAAGTGGGACTTCATAGCACAGCACCCAAGGATTGAACTTGCCACTCTTGATGAAAACTCGTAATATATATTATATATATCTTTTTATAATATCATGTACACCGTAAGAATAAGTTTATTTGTTTAAAAATGTACAAAACAAATATTATCTACTATATTTTTTTAACAAAACTCTTCTCCACTCTTTCCATAGACAGTTTGTCTAACACTTTGTAAATATTTAAATATAGTTGGGTATTCATTGCCAATAACATTCTTTACATGATACCAGTACGGCAACCAGAACACTGTCGCCAAATGGGCAAACACGGTACAGTCGGCCTGTAAACGAAGGGTAGAAGCTGCTAAACGCAGGGTAGAAGTTCTTGTTAGAGGATCCTTTTATAAGATGTAGCAACAGCTTGAAATAATGTTTTTGTATTTTGCAATCTTAAGGTTTTCTGCACAGGATCATATAGAACAACTGCGATAAATATAAATAAATGTACTTTTGAAAAACAGAAAAACACGCCACACACAATGCCGATGGTTTAGTCTGTATAGTCTATAACAAACAAAAGAGTGCAGAGCTCGGTGGTATACATAGGCTTCCGCAATTGCGTATTTGTCTTTTTCTGGATATGATACAAAATAAAACTAATACAATAAAATTCTAATGGCATCAAACAAAAATTGGGCATTGCACCTTATAATGGTTTTCCAATTTTACCAGAGAACGAGAGATTTTCAAATCTTACACAAAAGCGCGCACTGCAGTCTTCTTTTTGTTATGGACTATATCAGGAACTATGTTTCCAATGCAGTATGCTAGAAAGACACGGTGTTATACGAAAATGAATGTAAAATCGATGTTTGCGGAGTCTTTCATTCAACACTGCTTCTCTCAACGATACTGGGCCAGAAACCTAGCTTCGTTTATTGTAAATCAGAAGTAGAACATATCCGAATATGATTTACTCCTGTGTCCAGGAACACTAACCGAGCACATTTCGTTGCCAAACAGAAACTTCTTTTCTCCAATTATATCCCTTATCGCATTCAAATCCTTACGGAGCAGCAGTTCGAAATCTTCTTCTGGGAACATGCCAAGTGCAGTGGCAATTCTTTTTTTCATCTGGAAGCATAAATATTTGAGCAGAGGATAACTTTGTTAATTTGAACTAAAGCAATGAAAATAATTTTAAGAGAGTTCGGAAGAAGGGTGGGATTTCGGTAAGGATTGTAAAAAAATGCTGGTATACTCAGATCATCCAGCGGGCCGGGCCCAATATGGGGGTAAAAAAATCAATCAAAAAGAGATTTGAATGAACTTTATGGCGGGCCCGGGCCCAAATTGGATGGTCAGGGTATACTGGTACAGTAATTCAAAAAAATACCGGTATTTCGGTATACCGGTATTACCGGTATACCGGTATTTCGGTATACCGGTATTATCGGTATACCGGTATTACCGGTATTATCAAAATCTCTTTATACCGGAATACAGTTCTACTGAATTACCGCGTACTGTACCGCACCGTTTCCACACCTTATTCGAAAGACTCTGAGCAAATTACTTTGCTGAATATGTATTTTTAAAAAAGTTGTAACCTATACTGGATGGGAATTGACCTATCCGTGTTCCATAGGTCACGATTCAGCCCGGACCGATTTCGGAAAACTGGACCCCCGGCCTAGGGCGTTTTCTCACAGCGAGTACTATATACAACATTATTCTTTCACAATATTCAAATTTAGAAACTGTTATAGTCCATAACAACAAAAAGACTGCAGTGAGCGGTGTTATTTAGGCCTTCAAAAATCGCTCGTTCTATGGCAAAATTAAACTTCCATTATATGGTTCAATGAGAAATTTTTTGTTTGTCGTGAGAAAAATATTATTGTACTAGTTTTATTTTGTATCATGTCCAGAAAAAGACAAATACGCAATTGCGGAAGCCTATGTAAACCATCGCACTCGGCGATCTTTTGTTTGTTATAGACTATACCGGCGTTTATATGTAAATGTCGTGCTAATTTAATGCGAACTCGCAATATGCAGGTTCGGCGCGCGTAAAATGCGAGCAGATGCGATGTTATATTGGCAAAATACGCAGATTACACAGCGTTATTCCTCTTGAATCCGACTATAGAACGTTGAACACATAATATTAATAGGATTCTGTTAAAACTTTAATTTTTTTCTTTCAGAGATGACCTTCGAAGATTGAGGGTCGAATGTGAGCCTCATCAAAACGCTGATCGGCAAATTAGGCGGTATATTTTCAATAACACATCTCAACCCAGTTCTGGAAATTTCACGGGCCGGGCAGGGCAGGGGCCGGCCTTTTCTCAGCCATGTCTCAATCTATCCAAAACCCTGTTGAGGAATCAATTTCTCATCCAAACCCTTCAAATATCGTATCATAGTTAAACAAATTAAATATTCTGCATATATTTGTATACTTCGTAAAGTTTAAACCTACAAGCAGTTTTAGTAAAACAAAAGACAATTCCGAACCGTCGCTGAAATTAATTGGTTTCTATTGTTAGATGAATAACTTCTCCAATAATACGTAATATATATGTCTTATATCATTTTTTACAGGCCCTTCATTATAATGTTCGAAGAGTATGTGTCAGATTTACAACGGTACTACTATCGCTTCACAGAGTAGGTTACAATGTTTCAAAAAAAGCTATTTATTTACTGTAAGCGCACATATCACATAATAACTGTAGATTTCTTC
>JAQGAV010002185.1:0-16821 GCA_034691345.1 Phasmarhabditis papillosa
CAGTGGTAGAGCATTCGATTGCAGATCGAGAGGTCCCCGGTTCAAACCCGGGTGCCCCCTTTCTTTTGCAAATTTTTGCTGTATTGATAAATTGTTAACACCAGAACTTTTTGTTTAGAATTCTGTTTTTTGAAATATTTGTGGAAACATTTTTCCGAATAAGATTCAATATTTGTTTCGAATACAAACTTCATATAAAATACAAGATACAAGTATATATAGAACGTTTTCTTTACTGAACTCTTGAAGACAAATTCCAGTGACGAGTGACTGTTTCGTATTCGACACTTGTTTTTACACCAAACTAAATAGAAAATTAGAATGTTACAGATAAAATAAGTGAATTCAGAAATAATAAGTGGAAAGACTTTACCAAATTTACAATGAACCACTGTCTAACATAGTCTACATTCATTTGACTACCATCCAAGTAGGTTACTGTGAAAACACCAGCTTCATGGGCTTTATAAGTGGGCTGGATATGCCACAGATTGATAACGTTATGCTGAAATTATTAGGTAAGGAAAAATGAACTTTAAACCTTATTATAAACGTTAATATAAGTTCCAAGACAATATCTCTAGATTTCAAATAATAATAATAGCTGTCTACCTTAATCGAAACGGCTCCTTGATAGACATTCTCGAAGTCTGTGAGAAGATCTAAAAAACAAATTAAATAGTTCTTGAACAAACTATTTCTATTGTATAAAACTATGTGAATTCCCATCATTTGCATCCGTAATTACAGTTTTTCCGGTAATGTTGTACGAGAAACCTGGTTTGTAGTACTAAACATAAATATTATAACAACATTCAACAAACGCAATACCTTGGATATAATAGCTGTGTAGTTTCCGGTAGGGATGGTAGTCTCAATTAAAGACAATGCTGCCCTTACTTGAGCAGTGATCCAATTGTTCTCTAAAAAATGAACATCTGCTTTACCTGGGCGAGAAAAAGATCATCATCTTTAAAGATATTTCCCTTCAATGCTTTTTATACAAAATGTTAGCTATATTACCTATGGGTGGTCTTGTAGGTCCACTAGTTGATAGTGGTACACCTAGCTCCGCACTAGCCGTGTAAACAAGTAACAAGGCAGCAATGGATAGGGAAATCATGCTTTAATGCAAGTGAACATAAACGGACGGTTTTATACTAACCTGCCGACAAAACATTCATAAAACTTCTATTGTAAGGGAAAGAAAAGATTATTTTCCATTGAAAAGGGCGATTGTACTTCTATAATGGAAAAATGTATAATACATTATTATTCACCTTTTCTAACAAACAAGCGTTCTAAAAAACCACATTGAGCATTTCAGAATACAATTCTGAAATGAATATTATATTAGAAACTGAAAATTTATCAGAAAAATAACCATAAATGATAGATTTTAATCTCATCTATGTAGATTTATACAGGACGATGCTAATTTGAGTTAAAATTCGGACCTCCCAGGTAGTAGAATGCCACCCGCGCGCCATACGGTGCTTGCGGACGGCAAACTGAGAGTGGCTCCTGCGACGCCTCAGTATTAATAGAAAGTTCATTCTTAAACCATAATTATAGGTATTCTGAATTAGCGGATAGTATTTTTCAGGTACAGTACCATATCCTTTTTTTCGGTACATGGTTCATTCTCAATAATTATCCTGGTTTACTACACATGTTATCGCGGATAAATACAGCTAAAAGTGTGTTTATCCCGTTGTTGTTCTAGCAATTAAACCAAAATAAATAGAAAATGTTTTCTATAAAAGAAGTGTTTGCAACCACTATTGACAACATAATGAACCTATTCATATTTTCTTTGCAGGATTACAAATATGTGCTAAATATATATAATTATCTTATTACTTTCAGGGTAACAAATGCTTTTCGTCCTGCTAGGCTTCCTTTTGATAGTTGGTAATGTTAACAGTGGCGCTGTACCTAACATAGCTTGTGGTACTAATGCACAGTGTACCAGTCCTGTAGCCAATCTGGTAGAGCTCATTAAGTGTTATCTTACAAATCTACTTGATACAGCTGGACTTACAAAGGTGACCGGTTAAAAACAATATAATAACAAAAATAGGTTTAGTTAGTAAACAAAGTAGCCACACTGGTCTGCAATGGAACTACAATGGATCAACTTTCTAGTCGTGGGTGTCCAATTTTAGAATGATAGAATTTTGTTATTAGAAAACAACTTATGATGTTAGTTGCCGTAGATTAAATATATGAACTTTTTAGAATTCCTCTCTATTTGTCAGCAATCTGCTTCATTGGCTACGTATTCAAAGCTTCTAAGCGCTGGTAATGATTTCGGTAATTGTGTGAAGCCGTGTCCAAACACTCTGAACAACGCTATTAGTCAGTTCTCGAGTGCACTGAAGACTACCTATGGTTCTCTGTACACACAGGCCCAACAGATCGGTGCCCCATATAAGACTAAGAATACCTGTGCCTCTATAGCAGCGATTAATGCAGTAGTCGGCTTCGGATGCAAACAATTCACTACTACAATGGTGTCAAAGGTTCGCTCAACGACATAGACTATCTACAGTAGAGCCAGCCCAACTCAGCCCAGCCCAGCTTAAAATTGGCTTATTAACATTGTAAAGTCGTAAATAAGTCTACTTTACCTTCTGCTATACGCAGCGTTTGACAAAATTTTGCAATATTAGTGTCTCTTAGCTTAATCTTAAGCTCTCAACTAGGTCAGAGGAAGCTACAAAATAACCAACCAAGCCCAGCCAGCCCAGCCCTAGCTTTCAAAAATCAAGCCCAGCCCAGCCCTAATATTTTAACTTTCAGTCAATCAATGCCACCTTCAAGATTCAAGGCAAGTGTACTGCAATTTGTGATGCAAAGATTCTCGACCCTTCAATTCTCAAGCTGGCCGCATATCCCGGAGTGACCAAATCTTAAGAGAATTGACTATTAACGACCGCAACCTTTAATAAAGTTGTTTGATCATTCTTTCACATATCTTATTTGAATAGTTCCGGTTCTTTCTTCTCTAAAAAACCAAGGGTGATGTTTGGCGAAATCGGCCGTGGTATAGGCTAGCCGTGTATAAAAATAGAACAATGTTGATATCACGCAATAAGTGTTAGTCAGAACTAATTAAAATTTTGAATTAAAGTTTTAAATTTGATATGAACAATCTCATTACAGAAGTAATTCAGGCAAGCACAATAGCCAGTATTGATAAAGTGCAAAGAATGTATAGCCACTCTGCAGAACTTCTCATTTTATAGTTGAATAGAATCTAAATATCCTAAAACCTGTATCGAATAAAGTTTATTCCAGTAGACGAGTTTGTTTGTTCAACAGTAGGCATCTGCGCATGTTCTTAGTATCAAAGTGGCATACCTAAATCATAGTTCGCTCACTGCTAACAGTGGTGGACTTGCGACACCTATGATGATAGAGTCGTTTCTGTGTGTGAGTCATCTACTTCTATTTCTCTTTGGTAGTCTCCTTATTCAGGTTACTATTTCTCTTTATTTTCTTCTATTTTTGTTGTATCAATGTGATATATTGTCTTCCTACTTGTCGAATTACACAGCACAATAAAAGAATCGACAAAGCATTTCAACAGTCACATTATCACTTTACTGTTCATGCTTAGCTTTCTATTATACAAACTTCACAAAAATTCATAGGTCGTTACAGGTCGTTACATACTACATATAGTCGCAAGTTTAATGTAAACTATGTATTTTAGAATGCAATATTCTTGCTTAGTTTTACTGTTATTGATTCCTTGTACCTTTTCAATTGGATTCAAACAATCCGTCGAAGTGCGGGGGAAATTAATCTGCCATGAAAAGCCAGAAAAAGGAGTAAGAGTGAAGTTGTACGAAAAAGGAGTTGGTGAGTCGTTTAAGATGAACAACACTAATTTTATTTACACTTAAATTCAATGTTTGATATTCTTTGAAATGGTATCGATTGAACTTAAACAAGGAACAGTCTGATATGAAAAAAACCGAATAAAATTATTCAAGAATTCTTCTAGTTTGGGACAACAAAATGGACGACCAAGAAAGTGATTCAAGCGGAGAATTCCACCTCAGGGTTGGTTGAAGTTATTAATATACTACCTCAAAATAAGAAATTACTCATCACAATTAACTTGATTGAAAAATGTCTAATGTAAGCGGAAGAGAAAAGTTTTAAAGAGCAGTCTGCAAGAATAGTACACACAATATTTACATTTATTTTTAGGGTACTCAAACGGAAGTCTCTGCAATTGACCCTAGAGTTAACATTTATCACGATTGTGACGATGGTTGGACGGTAAGGTGGCTAATTTTAATAAATACTTATATAATACTGTTTAAAAATTTTGGAGTAAATTCATAAGAACTACCTTATTTGCAAATATTCTATATTTTAGCCTTGTCAAAGAAGGCTGACAATCCACGTACCTGACTCTTACATTTCCAAAGGAGACACAGCAACTAGGGTGAGTAATAGTGAACACTCTTTAGTAATAGAAACGTTTATATAAAACGTGTACTTATTAGTAATACTTATTACTGTATGAATTTACTATGCAGTTGAAGAAGGACTGTCTGAGCACACATTATACTCTATTATTTAGATTTTCGATATGGGAGTTCTTCAACTGGCTGGAAAGTTTGCTGGAGAAGAAAGAGATTGTATACATAGACAATAAGTAATCATATCACGGATTTTAAGTATATTAAACATACTTTTGTTTCTAAGTATGTTCACGCGAACTATTTTTTAAACTGATGGTCATCTTATTATCACTGTTGCTCTATCCTGGCTAACCTAATATCTTTTCTTTACAAGAATTACTGCAAATTAAATATGAAATATCATAAATGAAACATACTATTCATCATTTGGTGTATGATAATTATAGTGTGTCGTTGTCTCTAATGGCATTTTGTTTGCAAATCAGTTGCATCGATACTTGCTATGTAGTCGAGGTAAATCACTGCTCTAAACTCTTCTACTCAAACCGAAACTTAACCAAAAAATTCATCTACGTTAAATTTTATTTATTCTGTTTACTCTGCTGCTGTCTATCGAGTTTAATTTCCAGAAAAGGATTAAACCGAAAAAGAACAAGTCTTAGAAGATCCTTACTTTACTACATCAATGAAACAATCTAAAAAAATAAATATACTTGATACATGTCACGGCTCGCCAAAGATGGCAAACGAAATAAAGGACTGTGTCCCTTTTAAAATATTAAAGATGTTCGTTTATGAGAATAACAGAATAAAATTGTTCGAAAACAATCAGTCGCATAGTTTTCGACAAGCTCTTTCGATTTATATATATATTGAAAACAACTATAATAAACAAAATAAGCCGAGTTTCGTGCATCAAGATTTGGCCGTCTGAATTTGCTCTGTCCGTTTGCCTTATGGCGCGGCGAGTCGTGATTTACAAACTACATACACTACATACCGATCACAGTTAACCAACATTTAGAAGAAAAATGGAAACAATAAACTCGAAACTCGAAATGGGCAGTATATCTTATATATTTGCGACTTCAACTAGAATTGCTTCATCCTCATTGGGAACTTGTCTAACGGGTCTTGCAGCAAAACGGCTTTTTGTAGCTCGGGCTCGTAGTACGGCTTGTAGGGCTTCACCCTCAACTGGCGGAGGTCGAATACGCCGAGGGCTGTGGATATAGTTACTGAACACACTGAAACTTATTTTGTAACTTTGTTCTGGAAATATCGTTGTTGTTGGTCAAACCACCATGTCAGAAAAATTACTTTACCTGTTGTAACATAAAAACGGGATAGGAATACAGATTATGTAGGATATGCGGATAATTGTGGAGACGACAACAGCCACTGGGTTTATAATTAGATCTGTATTGCGTAGCCACATACACGAAACAGCATAGAAAATCTCGATGAAAGCGGAGAAACCAAACTAAATCTATAGATGATATGATAAGGAGAAAAAGCTTACAATAATATTCATTATGAATTCCATTGTTATTCTTCTACACTTGCATCGTTGAGTAAACACAGCACATACATATGGCCACACAGACAGGTTAATAACACCCACGATCATATTGCAAAGCGTGTTGGCACTTAACAGAACAGTTGACATTAGAAATAAAGGTAATAATTATGAACAATCCGAGAAGAACTTTTTTTTTAGCAATGATCGCCTTTGTACCCTACAAATGTTTTGCAAACTATTGGTGAGTATTTAAATGTTAAATGATTATCTGTGATGTATGGTGTACTCACAGATATAAGAGGGTGGAATTCCAATTGAATATAGAAGTTCCGTAGTTTAAGAATAGAGGTGGCCAACTGACAAAATTTAGAGATTCAAAGAAATGGACTAGAGCCATAATTACCATATAACCCTAGACAATTATATGTTTAATTTGATAACTTAGAAATAGTTGAACTGGGTGATCAAAGCTCAGCGAGAATGTTTTGTTTAAACTTAAAGGAGATTTGAACTTTTAATGAAAATCGATAGGTAGGAAAAAGTTACTGGATAGCAAAATACGGGTATATCTCCTTTTAAATAGTTTGTTCAGAATATTTTACATTGGATACCATATACTATAGCATCAACCATTTATGGAATCATTATAAAAGTAAGACTGTCATACCTTGCATGATATGGGTGGTGTTAATAAGGTATAGCAAGCTGGATTCAAATTGCATAGCATACGGTAAATTGTTATTACAAAGTTAAGCATAATTATGGCAAAAATGGAATTCCCTGTAGATTTCCAATCAGCTGAAATTCCTTTACTTTTTATATAAAATATGGTTAATTGTAACTCTATTAATATCAAATTCTCTCCATATTATTCTCGTATACAAGTATATAAGCAGCCGGTTTAGTCAGATGTTGTTGTAGACATGACAGTAAACGAAAAGTTTGAACCAATTCCTGCGCAGGACCAGCTAAGATAATATTCAACTTACATGAAATGTGTTTGTTGAACGGTCAACAGACAATGTTGCCAATGTTGCTTAATCTATATGAATAGTTGTTTTAACGAGATTTTATATGAGATGAGCCAAGTAAATGTGGCTGCCTCGTTAATGTTAAATGAAATAGATAATGTAGAATAAAAAAGAGTTGAATGAGTGCGATTAACTCGTTCCCTGGGCGACCGTTTCAGCGAGCAATGATAATAGAACCATTCTCTGTTGTCGTATAATTTGTATTGTTAGAAAATAAAATTTTATTGCAACTAATAAGCTAGAAATAAAGTATTACATTTCATAATTGATGGTATTCCAGGTATCGGTATGAAACAGCATTCCATACTAATGCAAAATAGACAAACAAGCAAAATATGAATAGGGAAACCTTTATAGGCTTCTTGATGAAACTGAATATGATGAGGATGATTGTATTTTATATTACTGAAAGAAAAAGAATATACCTTCATTCCCTTCAAACCAACAAAATTCCGATACTTATTTTAGAGTTATATTTCTTCCGTTGAGAAAAAAGTTATATTTTAACACTTTCTGCTTGCAGATATTTTACATTAACAACAATATTAAACTATCATGCGAAGTATATTCACAGGCTGCGCAAAAGGATTTACTAAATGAACATTCTTCTGAATGATCGTCTCCAAAGTGTTTGTTTGACTTGTAAAAGTTGTGGAATGGAATACTCCTTGCACCCCACTACCACCGTCTACCTTCTCACAATCAGAATATACCGGTTCTATTCTGTGATCTTATTTAACTTATCGTTATCCAACCCTTTATATGGGGAGGCGGATTTTACTAACAAATGATGTAGTCCTATATTCCTCTATACTATCCTACTATCAAAGTTAATTTATTATGTTTAGGAAGGATTATGTCCTAAAACTATTAGGCACCAAACCTACGCTACAATTTTCAACATTCACCACGCAATGTTGTAAAATTAGCTTTCAATAGCGGTCTGTGAATTGTGGCAGGGCGGATAAAAGGCCACACACGTCGAAAAGTCATTTAATGTAAAACTGCATCTAACAATTAAATATAGAATTGATGTTAAAATCTGTGTGTTTGGCACATTTTTGAATAGAAATTAAAGACTTACAATGAATGCACAGTGTAATTTCTGGTTATCTCAAAAATCACTTGAAAGTTGCAGTGTTGTCAGAGATGTCTGTCATTCGAGTCATATTTTGACGTTGATAGTAGGAACAAATTTATATGTAGAAGCAAGAAAACCATAATGCGTATTCAATAGTGTATTTTCCAATTTTTGAAAATAAATTCAATTAAGTATGAAATAACACTTCGAAACTTCGAACATTGTTCTAAGGTTATTGGTCGAGTTAGTTCGCATTCAATATAACCGCAACATTGGGATAACGTTTTTTTTAGGGTTTTTTACTTTAGTACATCAAAAAACTAATTAGTTTCCGCAATAAAGTTTACAATCACTAGTAAAATTAGATTATATAATTGTATTTAAGCTAATGCGTCAACTTCTCATCAAATTTATCAAATTTCCTCATCCGGTACAATAAGTTAAAAAAGTTACTAGTTAATGAGTTATAGAAAAGATGAAATGAAGAAATGGAAAACAATTTTCGAAATTGTACATTTGCACAGACTAAGTCGATCATGTGAATGCAAAAAGTAGATGTCAAATTCCATTTAGTTTGGCTAATATAAATCTGTGTCTCGCTATGTTTTTTCTAACTCTAATACAACCAATTAATCACTTTCAGGGGGTCTATTTTTAGAGTAATTTTTCGTTTTTCTTGTGAAATGTGCTCTGTGATTTTGAGAAAATAATCATTTACTCAAGAAAAGTTTTTACACAAACATTTGAACGAGCAGCTTTCAAGGCTAAGCGAGTCTTCCAATTCGGTGATTTCCTGATCGTATTGATCTTGTTGCCATGCTGCTGGTATGAGCGGTTATGACAGTCGAGGTACCACAAATCTTGCCGCGGATTTTTCTGAAGAAAAAACCGTTATAGCTAAAATATATCGCTAAATTAGGTTGATTTGATACTAAAGCCGAGCACAGTTTTTTGGAGAACATTATTGACGATTAGAACGAAGATTGTATAAAAACGACCTTACTCTTTCATAAATAAATAAATTTATTATACCTGTTCAGTATAACATAAGGCAAAATTATAATAAATGAGTAGGCTAGATTAGATATTGTAGCCAACAAAAATGTCTCCCCGTCATCAGTAACGTAAAGAGGCGACTCCCAGTAAACACAGAAAAGAACCTCGAAGGCCACCGCGAAGAAAACCTCAACATTTAGCATTTTATAAAATATTAAGGCATAAACATACATGAAGTGTCATTCGGAGTTCTGTGTTCTTTCTGAATGTAAGTTGTCCTCTGATATAAAGAATTAGAAAGAGTATTGGGTACAAAATTGCATTGAAAATACCAACAACATAGTTTGAAACTGTATTAATGCTAAAAAAGAAAGTTTGTGTTTCGACCACTCGACTTAATGATAACGAGCACACTACTTTTGTTAAGTTTCTATCAAAGGCAATAGACATCAAAGAAATTTATGCTTACTTCATTAGAAGCATGTCATCAGCAAGACCTCCCAGGATGGTGTAAGCGAGGAATTTTGGGATGTACCGATAGCTGACAAAATCGAAAAACGTCAGAAAAATCAGACCAAATATATAGAAAACAGCGATGAGTGCAATATATATCTGAAAGCCTTCTTAAAGTTAGCTAACTCTGCTTAAAATACTTACAATACAAACAATCTTTGGACAATATTTGAATCCCTCAACCGGTTTAAGTGTATAGATAGCACGATGTAGTGTTAGACCTATGTTTAGGAGTATGACTGTAAAGTACGGAACGGATATTGAATTCCCCAGAAGCTGTAAAAATAGTGTTATTATTCTTGCACTGTGATGTATGTTTATATTTATCAACTATCTGATACTAAAATCACCTCAATTTGCAAAAAAGTTAAATAATAACCGTGTCATTAGATAAACAATTGTTAATAAACAGATGTTAGTACCTCTAGGTATTTGTATTTCTGTAGTTAACACAATAGCCATGTCGTAACCTATTTACATGAATAATATCAAACCGACGCGCGGATTATTTCTCAGAATTGTTATCGAAAACTCTCTAGTTTTGTTTATTCTCTTAATAACTTTTGCTCGGCGCTATAAATTTTGTCAACTATACTGAATTATGAAGAAGGAAGTTCGCTGCTTGGGAGCAAAATTTCAGCCATGATCATTCTAGGTAAATTCCTAATATATATTGTCACGTACCCTAAATAAGAATTGCGAATCGTTCCATACAT
Source organism: Phasmarhabditis papillosa (assembly GCA_034691345.1). NCBI lineage: Eukaryota > Metazoa > Nematoda > Chromadorea > Rhabditida > Rhabditidae > Pellioditis > Pellioditis papillosa. Next base: position 10,305 of record JAQGAV010002185.1, read on the forward strand.
ATTTGTTTCTCAGAGCAATAATAGAACCAATTATAAAGATAATATGCTCTTGTATACCACATAATGCAATACCGATCAAAATTGTGAAAGAAAAATTGGATTGCCACCCGCACAGATTACGAGCACCCTGCAAATATACTTAAAAGTGCTGATATACATTTCAGCCATAATTGACGAACCTACTAAAAAGAATAATTTCTTTTCTATCTTATTAAAATATAAGTTGTCCAAACTTACAATTATAAACATAACTTCCACTGTGATTCCTAAGCAACACAGTATAATAATAGTCATAGCAGCAAAACCAAACCATCCCTCATAGATAGTTGGTGGCTCTGGTCTAGGTGTCCTGAAACGAATATGTAACAAAATGTTGGGAGAAAAAATTGTTGCATTGTTAAAATACTACACTAGTGTTTTTTTTTGTTTTTAGTTTGTTATTAAGCTTGCACTTATGAACTTTAAAAATAGTCGTACCTCGGAAGATTTGAAGGGAATGGTGTTGTTGCTAAATTCAGTAGATCAGAAATGACAGTAGAATTCATCAACCTACAGAATAATAAAATTCAAAAAAAAAAATTCGTAAAGCTAAAGCGAATGTAAATCCAATTGAGTCAAGAAAATCTCATTGTTTCATTAATTTGAAGCTAAAAACGGCCTCCTCGGATATATCCTCAGATTTGAGAATAAAAACCAATTTGCGTTGGTGTTAAGCATTTGCCTCATAAGATAACTTTTTTGACAAAGCCAGAGAGAACTTTTAGTAAATTACAATACTATACGGTAATTTCATTTTTTATTATAATTCATTACTGCAAATTGCAATGGCTGTTTTTGTTTACGGACCACCCAACAAGCTTTAACAGTAACTAAAGTAAGTAATAGGAACAACATAGAATAATACACTTCCTAGAAACTTGCAGCTGTCTACTAAGAAAATGCGTACTCTCAAGTAATTAGTAATGTAATCCAGTAAATGTCGGTAAATAAGTTATTGCAAAACTAATCATAAAACCTCGATAAGACCAGTCCTGCATGTAGAATATGCTGGCTCTTTGAACTCAATGCTGACATAAAATATGAAATACTAGAATAAACATGTTTAAATCTATATATATTTATTATATACATTGTGTGATTACAAATTTAGACTAGAAATATAACTGTAATGACTTTACTCGTAATTTGACCATTGCTTCAGTGTGTAGTTACGCACTATCTGTTACATATTATAGGCGTATGAAATCTGAAAAAAGCTAATTCCGTTTAAAAAATGAACTTTATTCAATTACATTCATAATGAGGTAATATTTAATTGTTACTCACCTCGTACTTAAGATTCCTGTCAATGAACCTTTCTAGGTGAGAATGCATTTCTGGTACTGGCGTTAATGGCGTATTGTAGATATAACCTACAACACGTATAAAGAATAAATAAAAAAGCGAATCAAATAACATTATTATAATATAGTTCACAACAAAAAGAAGACTGCAGTGCGCGGTGTTGTCTAAAGTTTGTAAAATCGCTCGTTCTGTGACAAAATTGGAAAACCATTATATGGTTGGATGCGCAACTCTTTGTTTGTTGTCAGAAAAATATTATTTACTAGTTTTATTTTGTATCATGTTCAGAAAAAGACAAATACGCAATTGCGGAAGACTATGTATACCACCGCGCTCTGTGGTCTTTTGTTTGTTAAAGACTATAGCAATGATCCCTAATGTACTTCATAATCCACTTACTCATGAAAAATCCGACAGACATATCATCCGTGAGACCAAATCGTTCGCTCAGATCAATAAAGAGATTTCGCTCTAGGAGGTCTCGCATTTCCTGAATACTGCTACGCGAGAAACAGAAACCAGCGCCACCAGTACCAAACCAGAACGAAAACTAAAGTTGAAACTTCATTTCTGTTAAATATTCGATTTAACATATAAGATATTATTATTTCCTGATAATTAAACTTTTGTATAGAAATAAAGAATGTAACGGTTTAAAGGTACCTAGACATGGGTTTTCGATCAATTACAAAACTCGAGTAAAAGTTAATTTTGTTCATCAAAAACAAAACTTTTCTATAATGTAGACATTTTTTATTAGTATTTCGACTACGCTGAATCTGATGGAAAAAACAGTTTTCCGAATTTTGCTCTGTATAATGAAATATAGTGCCAAATAACATTTTTAGCTCCAACGCAAAAAATAATTGAGATGATTTTTCTTTCTCATTCCCTCCATGTAGATTACTGCTTTCCGAACACAATGATATTTTTATATTCGAGAAAGGTTGCGTTTGAGCCGAGTTATGCACTGCACTGCGTCTACAACGTCTATAGCGATCGTGTATTGTGAAAACAATTTCCAATTTTGAAAGGGCGCGCGCAAATTTGGATTAAAATATCGCGAATACTAGGAAATCCTAATAATAACATTCTTATATAATAATGATCAGCAAAATTAGCTCTATTTTCTGAAATTAACATGAAAAACCTGTGTCTAGGTACCTTAAAGAAAAGTGCAAATTTAGTTATACGAACCTCAGTTGATTTATCAGTAACAATCGTTACCGGTTCAGCGGTTGACGGTTTTCCAAGATAAGCAGGCTTATTTGAATCAAATCTTGCCAACATCTCCACGAGTTTCTTAATATTCACTTCGTTGTCATCATCGAAATGACAAGACCACCTGAAAGATAATGTTTTATTGATTATTGGCCCTTCGAGTTAGTAGTGCAGTATATTTAATACCCCATGGAAACAATATTCTTATTAATGTTCTAAGGCGATATCACCTTTTGGTATCAGATTTGCCTCAATTAGCACTGCTTTCCCACGAGATGTTATCAGTCTGTGTCAATAAACCCTTTGTATTCAATTGTTTTTACAAAAATAGAGTCGGCTACAAACAAAGGAAGGTTGAATAACTTTCTCTCTAATTACCTACCGAATTATGCACTTAAGTAACTATAAACTAATAACCGGGAATGTATCACGGCTTTTAGGACGCTGCTATTGTTATTGGTAAATCTTTAGATTTGACATTCTGTTTAAAACTTTTCAGTCGAAAATGTCCTTGAAATGGAAGGTAATTTTTCAATAAGACATTCATGTCAATTAGTGACTGTGCTCGCAGTGGGTGTTATGTTCGGCAGACCCTTAGAGGCAGCCGCTCCCTCAAAGTATCATCACTCAATTAGTATATCTGACCCAGACGACAACTAGGAATTTATGTGAGAAATAGAAATATTATACTTTTATTATGGGAAATTTTATAATGTTATTATTCCACGATGACTACAAGCATAATTATGATAGTTCATAGTTGACTTTATATATGAACTACTTACTTTGCATTTTTCTTGCTCATTAACATCAGTTCCTCGTTCATTTTGCAGCAAAGCTCTTTTCTGCAATAAAATTTATCAGAAAAAATCAAATTACTTAAAATGCAAACATATTAACGTTAGATATAAAAATGGTTATTAACTTATGTTTACTGACCTGCCATGTCCAATTCCACAGGTTGTTGGTACAAAATGACTTCCCAACTTGGCGCTCAAGTTCTCATCAGGAAGGTCGCCAATAAAGAAAATCTGAAATAGTTTAGTATTGATTTGTGAAAGATGGTTGCGATATATTTTCGAAATAGGATGTTTCGCATGGTGAGCCGTTGCTTCGATTACTCATTATTATAAAAAAAGACTCAAATAAGAGTCTGCACAAGTTCGAAAGGGTTCCCACGGCCCGGCAAGCCGTTTGCCTCCCGCGGTAGTTTCTTTATGAGTAGATTCTGGCGCAACTCAAAATTCGCAGCTGTGCCACGCAACTTTTTATGAGCTGGGAAACGAAAATATTAGAAAATGCAAAAATGGGAAATGTAGACTTAAAGTTGCTAAAACAAATGAACATATATTGTTTTCTTGAAGTTCGTCGCCAAATTTCAATAATGCAGATTAAATGGGACTTTCATCTTGGTTCTCAGCCTATTTAAACCTTATTGTCACCTACGACCACCTTTTATGTTTAATGGGCCACCCGTGAATATGACATGCGTGAGAATTGCAGATAGCCGAAACGGTATCGACAACAAATTCAAGTCATCTTTTCTCTGTTTTACAATTTAACGCAATTGTTTAACCAGATCTTTAGTCTGAAGATTTTGGGGTTCAAAATTGTGCCTTTGAATTTTTAATGCTTGAATTGCAAATTCACCCCATAGGAATGATCTAGGTGTCCAACTTTCAAGACTGACGCCTACTGCCATTTTGTTTTTGAATGTCAGTGACGAATATTATACAAAAGAAATGCCCCCATCGATAAATTAATATACATAAGTATTGTCTAAACTATCAAGCCCCGCTTGGGTATTATTGCGCAATTTATAGTACAAGTCAAATTGTATCATTGATAAATGATAAAAGTATGTACAATTTGGAAGAAACAAGAATAGTTTACAAAAATGGCATGGTAAACAAAAATCAGACAAAGTAGCCTTTCATAAATCACAGTAAACAATCTCTAAACGAGCAAAATCTTACATTATCTTCAGCCTGCCTATACCAACTGTCTAGAATTCGCTGTACTCGACTACTATAAAATTCCTTGGTGGTCTTGACAGTGATTAAAAGCTCCGGTCCATCGTTTATTGGAAACGCAGCTATCTGAAATAGATAAATGACTATTCGAAATATAGATTTTGTTTCCAATTTTAACGTAAAACTTTTAGTTTTATAGGATAAAAGTTATATAACTGGGGTGAATGAGTTTTATGCTTGAATGTATATCCCGGACTGAGCATTTGTTTCCAATATGAGAAAAAAGTATGAGATAAATTAATGTTTGCAGGTTTATAGTTGAAGTTCAACAACTATACCCTTTCGTAAGTATGAATTATTAACTGTTTTACCTGTGAATAAAATATAAAAAGTAGGATAGTACTGAGTCTAGTAGAATTACTCGGCATATTGAATGCTCAATTTGGGTATAAATTTGACTGTGAGTCCGTTTTCAAAGGGCACTCTTTGTCTGTAAACGTAGGCGGGGTTTAGACGTGACGCGGTGCCACTAGCGGTTGAGAACGCATATTTCAACAGGCAATAATGGTTTCTACCGAAAAGACCCACCAAATAACTAAATTATTCATTGGTGTAGTTTTGATTGTCTTTTGAATTAGTTTAGTAGATTAGAATTGAATAATTTATTCAGTAAAATACATGTCAATAGGATAACTGCAATATGTACATACAATAATAACCGGTTAATGTTAAACGTTAATGTTCTCCGACTCCATTTCGATCTAATTGATCGGTTGCGTTACGCTTTTTCTGATCCTGAATACTCAGAAGAGAGTTTATGATACTAAGGAAAGGATTCTGATTGGTTTCTAACGCAGTACATTCTTCACCAGACCTAAAATGTGTTTGTATTTCATAGGCCTAAATCAAGTTAGTTATTTTTCCGCTAAAATATTGGGCTGGAATTCACGAAATGCTAAAACAACTTTAATTTTTGTTCTAACATATGTATTGTTTAGTTAAGACCTACCTAAACATTCCAATGCAGCATCCCCGGAGTAGAATGTGGAACTCCTGATTGTTAATTAGGAAATTTGTTCCATGGGGACAAGCTCCAAAATTACAACGACGTTTGTCTTCTTTTCTGTAAAAGGTATAAACTGAAAGGAATGGTTAGTTTTAACTTTTGAAAAAAAAGAAGAGTATTTTTACGAAAAATATAAACCCGCTTATCTGAACATTATTCAAAATTTCATAGTAAATATAATTTATGGCACAAACCTGCAGCCTTCTTTTTTACAAGTTCTGGTTCTGGTTCTGGTACCACAAGCTCCGCATTCTTGTGAACATTCGCCTATCCATTCTGACCAAGGACCGCAGGAACATTCTGAAAAAAAAATCATTGTAACAACCAAAAGTAAAAATAAAATAACTGTATAACTTACCGGCTCCAGAAGATATAACATCCGGTGTGTCGGTGGTCAATTTGACCGACGGAATAATGGGTGGTCTGAAATTAAGTTTACATTTAAGACAATTAAATAATTTTTTCTATGATATCAAATGAAAAGCTATAAACCATTTCACAATGAGTTTTATTTACTTACGGTTGTGTTATAGCTGGAACCCCAGGTATGAGGACGGGCGGTGCAATTGGAGGTGTGGGTCGGATCCAAGGTCTTACTGTAGGCTGTGTAGTCTTTTGTAGAGATATCGACGATGGTGGTGGAGGTGGTTCAGTTGTCTAAAAATTGTTGTAGATGAAATTCTATATAATATTTCTATCATAATCCTATACTGTAGATTCTAAATCTTTTCCTACTAACCGTTCTGACTGTTGTCGTTGTGGGTGGTATGGTTCTTGTTACTTCCTTGATGGTCGTCGTCGGTTCTGTTGTTGTTCTTATTCTTGGGACCACCCTCGATGGATAAGGAATAAATCGCTCCGGTGGCGGCGGCACGGAAGCAGTCTAGAATTATATATATATATATATATATAT